>CM021109.1:8068468-8149716 GCA_007115665.2 Sequoiadendron giganteum
TTTTTCTTAAGTATTCATTATGTTCCAGAATTTGATTACTTGTGAATCTCCAGTATTATTATGCAAATGTTTGTAACAAAAGAACTCATAAGCTTGCATATGTTTGTTGTTTTATTCATATTGTAAAAACCAAAGTCCCACACAAGCCGTGGGAATAGCTTAATTCTATCACAAGCAATCATGAATGAATACAAGAAAGAAAAGACACACACAATCAAGATAATATAGATATAAGGGAGAAGGTGTTTCAAGGCTAATTTAAATGATGATCCCACAATACCTTTAATAATTGTAACTCTAAGTTGCAGCCTCAGGCTCCAAATGCATCCTCACAGTTTTGAGGTGTTGGAGTACTGAAAATCACATCCTACCTCATGCCTATTATTAAAAAGAGATAATATTCAATTAGTATCATTAGATGATTAAGCCATCAAAGAGACAAGTATTCAAAGAGCACAAATTTCAATGGAAGCTTTTAGCTTCAATTATTTTGCTAACATTTTTGTTTACTGTGCAAGTATAAGAAAAGTCATGTAGCTAATTCATTATTCAAGTTTTAGCATGTGGTGTAAAATGTGGCTCCCACAAGGGTAGAGCCCAACATGCTATTTCAAGAGGAAAAATATAGGAAACAATAAAAATTTTCTTCATCTAAATCTGTTACATGAGAGTATCATATCAAGAACAGTCATGAATAGGATTGTTGTCACAAAAGAGTACATGACAGATTGGAACAAATGATTTAAATCTACTCCATGTCATGAAGATTCATAAAGGCATAAGACTTCTCCTTACATACCATTTTCACACAAGAATAATTCAAATGGTTCTTCTTATGTAAAAAATTCAAGATACACTACAAGTAACCACTATTTGAATTGTTACTAACCCGAGGACTCAGAACAATAGATATTCATGTGCAAATTTTGAAGAAATAGTGAAACAATGAATAATACTTTCGAGTGATTATATCATAACAATAATGTCAATACAATTAATCATTTATCACAAGAAGCAACTATGATGCAAGGAAAAATAAATATAGTCCTATAAACTGTAGTAAGTCAGCCACCTTTTCAAACATGAACAACCATATGTATTAATAGGACAAGGCTATATGAACTAAAAGTGGATAGTCACAAATCCAATACTTGATTTGAAGACACAAGAGCATACTGCCCCAATTTTCAAACTTGAACAACCATATGTATTAAAAGGACAAGGCTATATGAACTAAAAGTGGACAGTCATAAATGCAATACTCAATTTGAAGGCACAGGAGCATACTTCCCCAACACAATGAGATGAATGCATTTTTTTTAAGAGAGTAGGTTTGTTCCGGAAAGGAAAGTAAATTGGCATTCATGGTGCTTACATGACAATAATTATTCAAGGGCAACCATAGGTCAAACTCAAGGGACAGTCATGCCTAATGCAAGGGTGACAGTCCTTTGGCATAAAGAGGGAAGCTTCAACATCATACATCAAGCAAACAGTCTATATGACTATAATGAAGGAATCAAAAGGCATTAACAAGAAGTCAAGAGAGCTGATTTTATGATCATTATCTATTATTGCTAACTGCCCACATAAAGTTTGATGTGTTTCATTACCTGATGCATGATAAAATGGAGATTTAAAGGCAAAAAGAATGATAGTCCTTTTAAAGCTTCACAGAATAAAGCACACAAGGTGTTTAAATGAGAAGAAGTATAGGATGAGGTGACATATGTCAATCACCATGCCCTTAGGGAAGGAATTCAAAGTTGATGAAGCAACCTCAATTAGAATATTTTCAGAATTACTTGAAAAACTTTAAGTCATCATACTACATGGAGAAAAACCTCAAAGGATGAAAATAAAGATATCAAATTATTTTCAAGATAGTTGATAAGTTTTTCCCATGCATATAATTCAGGGATATATTGCCACCTACAAGGAATACATAGTCATGATTGATCAGGAGGAACTTTTCAGATCAGTGGAGCAACAATTATAACAAAAGCAACCTTGGTATTATTCACTACAACTTCATGATATTTACAAAGTAATAGAAAAATCACATAAAGGACAGATTTATCTGAATGTTGAAGTATATTGAAAGCAATTGAAAATAATGTTATCTTTACACTGTTAGAAAGATAAACAAGCCCAAGTTATGCATATAGAAGATGCACAGTGACAGTGCAAACATGAAAACATTGATTTGAAGCTGAATATATTTTTAGTACAAGGAGTGAAGCTACAAAATAAGTGCAACATTGCATTAACAACTGAAATAAGAGTTACCTCTAAAAGATATGATACACAAAGTGTGATATAGTGCATGAGGAAAAACAAGCATTGTGCATTAAAAGTGTAATCAACTATGCTACAGAAGCCCTTGGTGCTTATAGAATACATTTCATTCTGAAAGCAAGCTACAGTTTGTAGAAAATAAGTACAAAAGGAATGAAACTATTTTGAACTTGTATACACTAGAAGGGGTACAAAGAATAATACATTTATGACCATTCCAAGCCACGACCTGTATCTTTATTATCACTATGAGGAAAAACCCCTCGAGTTTTGTAAACCATCAATTTTCGGTACAAGGAGTTAAGAAATAAACAAGAATCTTGGGTATTTGCAGAAGAAAAGAGTTCAACATCAAACTCCTACAAAAAGCATCAAATAGGAGTATGCATGAAAATGAAGCCATGTTTCATGAAAAGTATCGATAGGATTTTGTAAATGATGGAGTATATAACATAAACAATACCTAGAGAATCAAAATGGCCTAGGGTTTCAGGCTCTTTATTTTCCGCTGAAACCCATTTGGGTTTTTATAACAGAATGTGCAGAAGTAAATGATAAATTTTATGCATTTTTTGAGTGACAAAACGTCAAAATATATCATTTTTTATTACTACAGAGGAAAATAAAATACCCATAAAAGAATTCTTGATGTGCGGCCATGTATTTTGCATATACAAGAAAATGGATATATGTGGGAGACCATAAAAACCTCAATATTCTATAGAAATAAAGGAACCCCAATGAATCATACATAACTATGGCTTCAAAGGCATGAGATTCCCAGGGAAAGAAGACTCGAGGCCACGACTATAAGGAGTTCAGAATGTAATTTCAAGAAAACCCAACACAAAAAAGAAGCTCTCTCAAAAATTAGCAGATCGTAGGGCTTCTAAAAAACTCTTTATCCGTGGCCATGGAGATAGAAAACCCAGAAAGAAGGTAAAGCACAACAAGATTACTCACGACCTGTATCTTTATTATCACCATGAGGGGAAGCTCAGTTAAATTTTAGAAGAATGGAAAATGCTTTGAAATCGAGGAGTAATTGAACTTACTAGCCTAGAATGAAGGTAAATCACAACAAGAGATCGCGGCCAAGACTTCCAAAGACCCAACCAAAGTGCATGTTTACCCCTCCAATGGTGTCCCCACAAAAGGAGTAGTGTCAAAGAGTATAAAATCACTAGAAATAGTAGGAGGATGATAGAAAAATTGGCAGAGTGTTGCAGATTTGTGCTTCGAAACCTAGCTTATGGTGGCCACAGCTTCTCATCGAAGCTTCTTCCTCAAGCAACATCAAGGTCAAAGTGTGATGAAATGATTATTAGGGTTTACCTATTATTCTTATTTTTTCCTTATGCATGGGCCAATGGAGTATGGAGTGCTTTTTTTATTAAGTTTTAAAAATTATCATGGTTTCTTATTTGCTTGTCACCTTGACTTCAAGTTAATGTGCTTTGTAAGCAATAATTTGGTTGGTGATAAGAAATGATAAATAATGCTAAGTGTGGGTGCATGGAAAGTCTTGGAGTCATAAGGGATTGTCTTTGCTTCATATAAATATTTTTTTATTTTCCCCTTATCTAATGTTAATGCCTTTCACTTGTTTAATTTTTTTTTATTGATTGTTTTTAAATATTATTGAAATGGAATATTCAAAAAGGAAAAAATACTAAAAAAAATTCACTCGCATGCATGTGGAATGAAGTAATTGTGCATGGTTTGAGACTCCTCCATGCTTTAAATCTATTTTTGAGTTACATCTTCAGTTGGAGGAGCTTTGGTTGAAGAATTTTTGGGCCCACTTAGATGCATATCCATTTTGACATGGTGGAGGATCAGTTTTCATCAGTCACGGCCCTCTTTCCATGCAATTTTCATCTTTTCTCATGAATGGAAGTTTGCACCTTCAGTTCACTTTCAGTGCCACCTCTATGCACGTTTGAGCCATTTCGAGTTACCCTTCAGTTACATGCAGTGTGACACGGAGTTTTGAGTTGTTTAAGCTCAGTTTGCAGCAGTGGTGGGCCCTCTTTTCAAGGATTTTTCTTTTTGCTTGTGAGAGGAAACTTCGGGATATTTTTCACTTCTAGTTCATATTCAGTTCCACCTCTTCGATGCTTTATGCATGCCTTTATTGTATATATTGGAAAAAGTTATTATTTTTCCTTTAGTTCTTATTTTGCATCTCTTTTGGCATACCTTTTCCAGAGAGATAGAGATTTGTAACTCAACTTTTACATTTATATAGTTTTTACAATATTGTAGGTTAATCATGTTTGTAGTTTGCATATGAATTCCTTTTGATTTTTCAGTATTATATAGTTTTTCCTTCAAAATTTTAGGCATCGTCATTGTGTTGGATTCGATCGAGAGATTATTATGTTTCATTTCAGAACCTCTAATATTTTTGTCTCTTTCATAAATGTATGCATGCAATTATGCTTAAGTTCACAGGTTATACATTGTGCATAAAATTACTTTATATTTTGGTTGTGAAAACAGAGTTTTTCTTCGAAAATATATTCTGTCAAAGCCTTTGTATGAAACATTCAAGTGTTTAAGTTGTCAGATTTAGTTGTGCAAATTAAAATATTGAAAAGTCATCTCCGAGTCAGGTTGTAGATTAAGTTTCATTTATTAGGTGTATCACCATTCGTTTCAAGTTCAGTTTATGCATTCAATTAGATCCTTTCTTCCCTTTTCCAAACAAGTTACCCATAATTGTTAGACTATCATAAAGGAAGCCGACCTAGAATATGGAGGTCTAGTTTCACAATAGGATATCGACAACCTGAAATTAGTCCAATATTACACGGGATTGCATAGCTTTCCAACTTTGCATGTGAGTGCAAATCCATGTGATAAGAATTTTTGGCACGCCCGATGGGACTCTGAAGTTCATTTTAGAGAACGAATTCAAAGTTTCAAGCTGCTGTTTACAACAACGATCAACCTTTTAGAGGTTTACAATATATATTTGGCAACTTCGTTAAAATCTTGTTTTATGCAGATCTGTTTGAGAAACACATGAGTAAAATTCAGACAAGGAAAAGTTTGGATCCATTCAAATACTTGCATTTATCATCGCCCGAGGGGAGAGGCACAACAATAAGAAGGAGGTTGAGAAGATCAAGATCAAATTCAACACCAAGGTCTCATTCTATGCCACCTAATCTCGGGCCTTCAAGTTCTATGCCTATTTTTCCAATTACACGTACAATACCAATTTTACAAGTACCACCTCCTAGAGCAGCTCCGATGGCTAGAGCACAAGCGTTTGTACCATTTAATGGGGGAAACTCATTGAATTTGGCTCAACATGATAATATACCAATTGTTGCACTCAAATTTCTACCTATTTTTACTGGCGAGGAGCAAACTACGCCAATCGAACATATCAGAGATGTAGCTTCACTATGTGGAGTTCATCACGTGACTCAAGAGAATGTGGCGTTGAGGCTATTAGCGACTTCATTCAAAGGAAAAGCACTTCAGTGGTTCTGAGGCTTACCAGTGAATTTTGTTGCAAGATGGGATGATATGGGAGATAAGTTAAGCAAGCAATTTTCAGACAAGTCAGATAATCTTTCTTTGGTGGAGCAACTGGCGACCATCAAAAGAGCCCTGTAGGAGCAATTAGCTGACTTTAATTTCATATTTCAAATGACTTGGGACAGAATCCCAACCATGGTAAGACCATCAACAGATCATGCATTTTTATATTACCTTAGAGCAATAAATAGTGATATTGCACTTTTGATTCAATCTATGGGTGGACTAACCCTGCCAACAGCCTATGATATAGTTATTAGAGTTGAAAACAATTTAATACAGGTTGGTAACATTGCACCAAGTCCTCCCATGCCATTTTTTCTAGATATTCAACCATTAATGCCAATACAAGTACCTCCAATAGCCCCATTTCCCGTTGTCCTAGCTTTTGGTTTTCAAACAATTGCTCAAAACAACATTGTTCTAGTAAATTCTAAGCTGCAAGAGCTTAGAGGTATCCAACAACAAATGGCTAAACTACTTCAAATTGTCAGTAATGATTTAGTAAGCCTTAAAAACCAACAAGGCCAAAATTACAAACCTTACCAACCACCTTTTCAACCAAATAGGCCGCCTTATCAGGCTGACTACCAAGGACAACGAAGAAATTACAATCCCAAGCCTAATCAACCTTTCAATCAGAATGTTGCTAGCTCTTCTAAGGAGTTGGTACCTGTCTAGAACAATTTAGCACAAGATTACATATGGTGCTATCCCTGTAATCAACCTCATAACCAAGCTACTTGTATGAACGGGGTGGCTAATCAGGCCCTTATGGTGCAAAACAATTATATTGCTTTTGAGAAGAAGGTTAAGGAGGCCAATGATAAAAAAGATGATCAAATGCAACAAAACGATCTTGATGTTGCCATGATGAACTAGCAAGGTAACAAATTTTGTGGAGTTAATCATGCACAAGGGAAAAATCAATCAGATACCTCTATTGTAGCCAATACAAGATAAAAAAAAAGAGCTATCGACTTGAGACAACAAGATGATAAGAATGAACAACCAACAAAAAAAGATAAACAACAAGTTGATAAAGGTAAACAACAAGATGTTTAGCAAAAATAAAAGATTCCTACAGCCCAACAGGGGTAAAATCAACATGCTTAAGCTCAAAACATTCAAATTCTACCAAGACAGTAGACTGTAGTAGCTAAGGAACAACCGAAGGCACAACCTCAACCTCAAACGACACAAGCAGAGCCTGTTGTTCCAAAAGTGCAACACAAGGTTAGTACCCCAGCTTTCAACATCGTTGATCATATGAAGAAGGCCATTGTCAACATGACCATGTTAGATGCTTTGCATCTTCTTGGGCAGAAGGAAAGTCTGCAAGAGGCTTTAGCCAAAATATCAATTTCTGATCAATCAACTAAAGAACAACCTAGAGTTCTTGCGAATAGTTCAGACCAAAAGAAGGAACAACCAACTCAAGAGGTAAAGCCAACCCCTTTCTATGCTAGTTTGATTATTGGTGATAGTATAATGCATAATTGCATGATAGATTCAGGAGCAAGCAACTCAACTATGCCAAAACAACTGGTAGATAAGTTAGGACTTGAATATGAACCATTGTCAAAAGGGGTAGTTCAATTAGATGGCACAATAATTAAGTATGTAGGAGTAATAAAGAGTCTACCTCTTACTCTACATGTTTGTCTGAACTTTTCAATTCCACAAGACATCTATATTATTGATCTCCCACCTTGTTTTTCCATTTGCTTGTCTAGAGATTTTACTGCAAAATAGGTGGTTATCTATCATCAGACTGGTCACACATGTTCTTCAAAACCAGATATGGTACTAGAGTCAAAATTAAGCCAGAACCACGGGCTAAAGACCATATTGAGCCTTATATTGCAAATCCCATAAACACAAACTTAGTTTTAAATGATCAGGAGTATCAAACCATGACCCCCGACCCCACTATACCTATAAAGGGCATACCTGACATAAATTTAGATGAGTGGGCAACCGAGAATCATGAAGTTGATCCATTTAGTCTCATGGATGAAGTAGGTTTGGGTGTTTAGATGATTCAAGAGCCCGATGTAACTATTCCAAATTTGGTCAAAAGTTAAAAAAATGACCAAAACAGCTGATGAATCGGCTATGGAAGCTGTATTTTGATGGTGCAAGAAGTAAAGTAGGTGCTAGTGGAGGAGCTATGCTGATTTCACCAGAAGGAGATAGGTACTACTCAACTTTCAGATTTTCTTTTAGTTGTTCTAATAATGTTGTTGAGTACGAAGCATTAATACATGGTTTAGAATGGGCCAAAAAAAAGAAAATTAAATACTTATAGGTGTTTGGTGATTCTAAATTAATAGAAAATTAGGTTAGAAATATGAATTTAACAAATAATTATTTTTTGAAATTATATAAACACTGGGTTTGGGACTTAATTGAGGAGTTTGATGCCTTTAATATGCTATCAGTACTAAGAAATTAGAACAAGCAAGTTCACAAGCTTGCTGCCTTAGGATCACAGTTCGATATTCCAATTGAAATCCATAATGTGGAGGTGCAACAATATGTGAAAGTAGTTGTTAGACCATCAATACCTGATAATAATGTGAGTTGGTAGATTTTTGATAGTGATGAGCAGATAATTAGTTTTCTCATGGAAGAGGCAGAGTTTTTTGTTGGAAACCAACAAAATTTTGATCAACAATATGGTGATCAGATCATACAACTAAAGTCTAACAAGCTGCCAAAGGGTTTGGTAACCCTTGAATCAATCTTTAAAACTGATGATTAGGTTAGAAGAGATAAATCCAGTATTACAGTGAAGGAAGAGCATTATGAGCTGATTGAAATATTCAGAGACAAGCTCCTCAAGCTTGGAAAAATTTGTACAAAGGAGGAACAACAAGCCTTTGTCTTGATTTGCCAAGAATTCAGTGACATCTTCACTTGGGAATATGGAGATCTGAAAGGTTTTAACCTCGAGCTCAACACACCATTGAGTTGGAACCCAACGTGAAACCAGTAAGATAGAAGCAGAGGCCCCTGAATTCGAAGTTAGAAGAACTGATGAAGACAAAATTGAACAAGCTGATTGAAGATAGTATTATTTTTCCAATCAACCACACTTCTTGGGTTTCAAACCTAATGTCTGTCAGAAGGAAGAACAAAGAGATAAGGTTGTGCATTGATTTTTGTGATCTAAATAGAGCTTCACTCAAAGATCACTATTTTTTGCCTTTAATGGAGCAGATATTGCAAGTTATTTCAGGATTAAAAAGGTTCTCATTGTTGGACGACTATTCAAGGTATAATCAGATCCTGGTTAAAGGGGAAGACCAGTATAAGATAACCTTTACCACCAAGTGGGGTAATATGGCTTTTAGAAAAATTCCATTTGGATTGTCAAACACGAGAGTGACCTTTCAGAGAGCAATGGATATGGCTCTTCAAGGTTTGATAAACAAGTTTGTTCTTGTTTATTTGGATGACATCACTATTTTCTCATGAAATGCTAATGAACATTTTGGTCAACTTAGACAGATTTTTGAGAGATACAGAGAGTATGGAATTTCTTTGAATCCAAAAAAGATCATTTTTTTGTTCATGAAGGTAAAATTCAAGGTTACATTGTTTCTAAAGATGGCATTTCTTTTGACCTAGAACATATTGCAGCCATTCTAGTATTGCCACTTCTTGCTCACAAAAAATGTTTGCAAAGTTTCTTAGGCAAAATAAACTTCATTAGGAGATTTATTCCTAACATTGTAGCGTTGTTGCAACCTCTACCAACCATGCTAAAAAAGAACATTGTTTTCAGCTGGACAAAAGAGGGTAAGAGTAGTTTTGAGCAAATCAAAGAGGCACTTGCAACAACCCCAACACTCATTAACCCAAACTTTGATAAATATTTTATATTGTATACATTTGGTAGTGTTGATACAATTTCTGTCATGTTATGTCAGGAAAATGAAGAAGAACTTGAACAACCCATTGCATTTTATAGTCAAGTCTTGCATGATTATGAAACAAGGTATTCATTTGTTGAAAAACATGTGTTTTCTATAGTTAGAAGTCTCAAGAAGTTTAGACATATGTTGTCTAATAATAGGATACATCTATTGGTAGCTCATCCAACAGTCAAAGAATTTCTGCTCAACAAAGATATTAACGACAAGAGAGTAGGTTGGATCACAAAAGTGATGGAATACGATATCGAAATAAAGGTTACCAAGCTCATTAGAGGCAAAGGTCTTTGTGAGTAGCTTGCTAGAAATTCAAAAAATGTCACAACAGTTGAACAAAAAGTTGAAACAACCTTTAATAATGAAGATGAAGTTGTTGCTCCAGTTATTGCAACAAATTGGATACATCAGATGATTCACTATCTATATACAGGTGACTGTCCTGAAGGTTTGGACAGGTCAAAACATAGATATTATAGACTTCAGACAATCCCTTATACAGTGATTGATGGTATCTTGTACAAGAAGGATTATAATGGTGTCTTGCTCAGGTGTGTAGAGCCATAACAAATTCATAAAGTTTTGGAAGATTTTCATGATGGGCCAACTGGAGGCCACTTTGCACCAAGAATAACGACTCTAAAAATAATGAAAGTCGGTTACTACTGGCTTGATTTGTTTAAGAATGCCCACACCTGGGTTAGAAAGTGCAACAAATGTGCAATGTTTGTCGGAAAGAGAAGCTTTCAGCCCTACTGCTTCATCTGATTCAAGTAGAGCATCCTTTTGACAAGTGGGGATTGGATTTCATAGGTCCAATAAATCCACCTTCAAGTGTTGGGAATAAGTGGATATTGACTGCCACAGACTACTTCATGAAATGAACTGAAGTAGTTGCATTAAAAGATGCAAAAGAAACATTTGTTCTAAATTTTTATCAGGATTTGGTTTCCAAATTTGGTACACCAGATTCAATAATCTCTGATAATGCTTTGGCGTTCATAGGATTAAGAGTTTTAGATTGGTTAGTGAAGAACAATATTTATCTGAACACTTCTTCAAACTATTACCCATAGGGTAATGGATAGGCAGAGTCTACAAATAAAAACTTGATAAAGATCATTAAGAAAACAATTCAGGACAATCAGAGGACCTGGCACGAGAAGTTGAAACTAGCCCTTTGGGTTGATAGGGTTACACCAAAGAGGGAAACTAGTAATTCGCCTTATTTTTTAACATATGGAAAGGAAGCTAAGGTACCTATTTCAGTTGAACTGCCTACTCTAAACCTAATTAAGGAATTGGACCTACTTGAAGAGGAGCCTATGCAGATCAGGCTAGCACAATTAATGGAATTGGAGGAAACTAGGAAGGAAGCCTTAAGAAATCTAGAAAGCCATCAGGCCCAAATGAAAAGAACATTTGATAGGAAAGCTACTCCAAGGATTTTCAAAGAGGGAGATTTGGTTTTCAAATGGGATGAGCTTAAGAGAAAACCTGGAAAACATACAAAGTTCAATGCCATGTGGGATGGTCGGTATGTTATCATTGAATGCAAACAACATAACGCATTCCAACTCTCAAGGCTAGATGGAGAGGTTTTTCTAATCCCTATCAATGAGATTCACCTTAAACAATGCTATTAAACATCAAAGTTTGCAGTTGTACATAGTAGTGTAGTTTTAGTTTTAGTTTTGCTTTCAATAAGTGCCCCATGGCAAATTTCTTTACAGTATTGTTTTGCTTTCAATAAAGTGCAGTTTTTGCACGAGGTGTTCTAACTCTGTCTTAAGTAGAGTTCCAACAGTTTCTTTCAGTTTGTGTGGTTTGCAACTAAGTTACAATGGCATTCAAAATTTGAGAAAGGGAAAAATGGACTTCATGCCCAATGGATATACAATGCAACTGGTCTATGGTGTTTAGCAAGAAAGCACTCTACAGAAGTCGCCAAATTGTTACCTATTTTTAGCTACAACTCAAAACAGGTAGAGCTGAGTTGCATTCATCAAAGAAAGGTACCAATTTTATTTTTTGCTTAAGTATTCATTATGTTCCAGAATTTGATTACTTATGAATCTCCAGTATTATTATGAAAATGTTTGTAACAAAAGAACTCATAAGCTTGCATATGTTTTCTTTTTTATTCATATTGTATAAACCAAAGTCCCACACAAGCCGTGGGAATAGATTAATTTGGTTCTCATAATCAAATAATGAATACAAGAAAGAAAAGTATACTACACAAATGAAGATAATATAGATATAAGGGAGAAGGTGATTCGTCATTGCTTGGAATGACAAATCGTTGTAACACTTGAAGCCTTTAGTTGTCGTGTCTCCAAGTTGCAGCAGCTCCGAGCTCCAAATGCATCTGCAAGTTTTGAGAAAGGTGGTGTTAAAGCAATGAAAAATCACATCCTACCTCATGCCTATATTACCAACAAAGATGTAATAAACATTCAATTAGGCATTCATCAGATGATTAAGCCATCAGATAGACAAGTATTAAAAGAGCACAATTTCAATGCAAGCTTTCAATTTCAATTATTTTGCTAACATGTTTGTTTATTGTGCAGGTATAGGAAAAGTCATGTAGCTAATTCATTATTCGAGTTTTAGCATGTGGTGTAAAATGTGGCTCCCACAAGGGTAGATCCCAACATGCTATTTAAGGAGGAAAAAGATAGGAAACAATAAAAAGTTGCTTCATCTAAATCTGTTACATGAGAGCATCATATCAAGAACAATCATGAATAGGACTATTGTCACAAAAGAGTACATGATAGATTGGAATAAATGATTTAAAGATGCTCCAAGTCATGAAGATTCATAAAGGCATAAAACTTCTCCTTACATACCATTCTCACACAAGAATAATTCAAATGGTTCTTCTTATGTAAAAGATTCAAGATATACTACAAGGAACCACTATTTGAATTGTTACTAATTGGAGGGCTCAGAACAACAGATATTCATGTGCAAATTTTGAAGAAACAGTGAAACAACGAATAATACTTTCGAGTGATTATATTAGAACAAAAATGTCAATACATTTAATCATTTATCACAAGAAGCAGCTATGATGCAAGGAAAAATAAATATAGTCCTATAAACTGTAGTAAGTCAACCACCTTTTCAAACTTGAACAACCATATGTATTAAAAGGACAAGGCTACATGAACTAAAAGTGGACAGTCACAAATCCAATACTCAGTTTGAAGGCACAAGAACATACTGCCCCTGTTTTCAAACTTGAACAACCATATTTATTAAAAGGACAAGGCTATATGAACTAAAAGTGGACAATCACAAATCCAATACTCAGTTTGAAGGCACAAGAGCATACTTCCCCAACACAATGAGAAGAATGCATTTTTTTTAAGAGAGTAAGTTTGTTCCAAAAAGGAAAGTAAACTGGCATTCATGTTGCTTACATGACAATCATTATTCAAGGGCAGCCATAGGTCAAACTCAAGGGACAACCATGCCTAATGTAAGGGTGACAATCCTTTGGCATAAAGAGGGAAGCTTCAACATCATACATCAAGCAAACAATCTATATGACTATAATGAAGGAATCAAAAGACATTAACAAGAATTCAAGAGAGCTAATTTTATGATCATTATCTATTATTGCTAACTGCCCACATAAATTTTGATGTGTTTCATTACCTAATGCATGATAAAATGGAGATTCAAAAGGCAGAAAGAATGACAGTCCTATAAAGGCTTCACAAAATAAAGCATACAAGGTGTTTAAATGAGAAGAAGTATTAGATGAGGTGACATATGTAAGTCACCATGCCCATACGGAAGGGATTCAAAGTTGATGAAACAACCTCAATTAGAATATTTTCAGAATTACTTGAACAACTTTGAGTCATCATACTACATGGAGAAAAACATCAAAGGATGAAAATAGAGATATCAAAGTATTTTCAAGATAGTTGATAAGTTTTTCCCATGCATATAATACAGGGATATGTTGCCACCTACAAGGAATAAATAGTCATGATTGATCAGGAGGAACTTTTCAGATCAGTGGAGTAACAATTATAATAGAAGCAACCTTGGTATTATTCACTACAACTTCATGATATTTACAAAGTAATTGAAAAATCACATAAAGGACAGATTTATCTGAATGTTCAATTATATTGAAGACAATAGAAAATAATGTTATGTTTACACAGTTAGGAAGACAAACAAGCCCAAGTTATGCATATAGAAGATGCAGAGTGACAATGCAAACATGAAAACATTGATTTGAAGCTGAATAAATTTTTAGTACAAGGAGTAAAGCTACAAAATAAGTGCAACATTGCATTAATAGATGAAATAAGAGTTACCTCTAGAAGATATGATACACAAAGTGTGCTATAGTGCATGAGGACAAACAAGCATTGTGCATTAAAAGTGTAATCAACTATGCTACAAAAACCCTTGGTGCTTATAGAATACATTTCATTCTGAAAGCAAGCTACAGTTTATAGAAAAGAAGTACAAAAGGAATGAAACTATTTTGAACTTGTATACACTGGAAGGGGTATGGAGAATAATAGATTTATGACCATTCCAGGCCGTGACCTATATCTTTATTATCACTATGAGGAAAAACTCCTCGAGTTTTGTAAACCATCATTTTTCAGTACAAGGAGTTAAGAAATAAACAAGAATCTTGGGTATTTGCAGAAGAAAAGAGTTCAACATCAAACTCCTACAAAAAGAATCAAATAGGAGTATGCATGAAAATGAAGCCATGTTTCATGATAAGTATCGAAAGGCTTTTGCAAATGATGGAGTATATAACATAAACAATACCCGGAGAATCAAAATGGCTTGGGGTTTTAGGTTCTTTATTTTCAACTGAAACCCATTTGGGTTTTTATAACAGAATGTGCAAAAGTAAATGATAAATTTATGCATTTTCTGAGTGACAAAACGTCAAAATATATCATTTTCATTACTACAGAGGAAAATAAAATACACAAAAAATAATTCTTGATTTGCGGCCATGTATTTTGCATATACAAGAAAATGGATATATGTGGGAGACCATAAAACCCTCCATATTCTATAGAAATAAAGGTATCTCAATGAATCATACATAACTATGGCTTCAAAGGCATGAGATACCTAGAGAAAGAAGACTCGAGGCCACGACTTTAAGGAGTTTAGAATGTAATTTCAAGAAAACCCAACACAAAAAAGAAGCTCTCTCAAAAATCAGCAGATTGTAGGGCTTCTAAAAAACTCTTTATCCGCGGCCATGGAGATAGAAAACCTAGAATGAAGGTAAAGCAGAACAAGATTACTTGCAGCCTGAATCTTTATTATCACCATGAGGGGAAGCTCAATTAAATTTTAGAAGAATGGAAAATGCTTTGAAATCGAGGAGTAACTGAACTTACCAGCCTAGAATGAAGGTAAATCACAACAAGAGACTGCGACCGGGACTTCCAAAGACTCGAGCAAAGTGCATGTTGACCCCTCCAATGGCGTCCCCACAAAAGGAGTAGTATCAAAGAGTAGAAAATCACTAGAAATAGTAGGAGGATGATAGAAAAATTGGCAGACTGTTGCAAATTTGTGCTTCGAAACCTAGCTCATGGCGGCCACAGCTTCTCATCGAAGCTTCTTCCTCAAGCAATATCAAGGTCAAAGTGTGATGAAATGATTATTAGGGTTTAACTATTATTCTTCTTTTTTCCTTTTGCATGGGCTGATGGAGTATGGAGTGTTTTTTTGATTAAGGTTTAAAAATTATCATGGTTTCTTATTTGCCCGTGACCTTGACTTCAAGTCAATGCGCTTTGTAAGCAATAACTTGGTCGGTGGTAAGAAATGATAAATAATGCTAAGTGTGGGTGCATGGAAAGGCTTGGGAGTCATAAGGAATTGTCTTTACTTCATACAAATAATTTTTTATTTTTCCCTTATTTAATGTTAATGCCTTTCACTTGTTTAAAAATAATTTCATTAATTGTTTTTAAATATTATTGAAATGGACTATTTAAAAAGGGAAAAATACTATTTTTTTTCTCGCTCACATGCATGTGGAATGAAGTAATTGTGCATGGTTTGAGACTCCTCCACACTTTAAATCTATTTTTGAGCTACATCTTTAGTTGGAGGAGCATTGGTTGAATAATTTTTGGGTCCACTTAGATACATATCCATTTTGAGACGGTGGAGGATCAATTTTCATCAATTATGACCCTCTTTTCATGTAGTTTTCATCTTTGCTCGTGAATGGAAGTTTGCACCTTCAGTTTCACCTCCATGCACGTTTGAGCCATTTCAAGTTACCCTTCAGTTACATGCAGTATGACACAAAGTTTTGAGTTGTTTAAGCTTAGTTTGCAGCAGTGGTGGGCCCTTTTTTCGAGGATTTTTATTTTTGCTCGTGAGAGGACACTTCGGGATATTTTTCACTTCTAGTTCACATTCAGTTCCACCTCTTGGATGCTTTACACATACCTTTATTGTATATATTGGAATTTTTTTTTTTTTTTCCTTTAGTTCTTATTTTGCATCTCTTCTGGCATACCTTTTGTAGAGAGATAGAGATCTGTAACTCATATTTTATATTTATACAGTTTTTACAACATTGTAGGTTAATCATGTTTGTAGTTTGCATATGAATTCCTTCTGATTTTCAGGATTGTATAGTTTTTCCTTCAAAATTTTAGGCGTTGTTATCATGTTGGATTCAATCGATAGATTATTGTGTTTCATTTCAGAACCTCTAAGCTTTTTGTCTCTTTCATAAATATATGCATGCAGTTATGCTTAGTTCACGGGTTATACATTGTGCATAAAATTACTTTATTTTTTGGTTGTGAAAATAGAGTTTTCCTTCAAAAAGATATTTTCTCAAAGCCTTTGTATGAAACATTCGAGTGTTTTAAGTTGTGCAAATTAAAATATTGAAAAGCCATCTGTGAGTCAGGTTGCAAAGTAAGTTTCATTTATTAAGTGTATCACCATTCGTTTCAGGTTCAGTTTATGCATTCAATTAGATCCTTTCTTCCCTTTTCCAAACAAGTTACACATAATCATTAGAATATCATAAAGGAAGTTGGCCTAGAATCCAAAGGTCTAATTTCATAATAGGATACCCACAACCTGAAATTAGTCCAATGTTACACAGGATTGCAGAGCTTTCCAGCTTTGCATGCGTGTGCAAATCCTTTTGATAATACTAATCTTAATTCATCTCCCAACATCTCTCCCACTTGTAAGAATGTTTTGGTGCAAGAGGATGCAATCATGGACAATCATGACAATCATAGTTGTTCTTTTCCCGATATTTCACCTACTTGTGAAGAAGGTATCTCAATGTTAGAGGATCCAATCATTGAGTGTCATGAAAATCTTGTTTGTTTTTCTCCCAATACCTCTCCTAATTGGGAAGATATTATGGCACACGAAGATAAAATCAGTGATAAATTTCTTTTAAAAGACAGTAAGATGGATTACATAGATGAAGGTGCTAAGGTGACATTAGATCCCCCATCCGTAGAAAATCATCAACAAGTAGTAAACGTTGTTAAGGTTATGAACACACAATTGGCTATTATATCTCCTTTAATTATTGGACCTCCTAAAAGTCCTCTAATTATTGGACCTCCTAAAATTCCTTTAATTATTGGACCTCCTAAATCACCTCTCATTATAGGACCTCCTAAACCTCATGGCCATATCCTAAACTTTGAAAAACAACTCACTAGTAATCATGTATCGAAGCAACCAAGTTATCACACAATTTCTCATACATATAACATAATAAATAACAAGAAACCAAGACAAACACAAGCCATTCCCTCATTGATACCATTTCCATAACCTGTTTTACCTAGTGCCCCTCATTTACCTCAACATAGTGGAAAGTAGTATGATCTTATGGAACAACTTCGTAACATTCTTGCTAAGATTTGTTAGTGGGATTTAATTCAAACATCATTTGTTTACCATGGCATGCTTTAAAATTATTTGCAAAAAGTTGTGGTCCCTCCTAGTGCGCAACCGAACAATGTAGCATCCTTAATTGATGGTATGGATTTGGTTAATTTGGACGTGGTATTTCATCAAAGAGAGTTACCCCCTTTGGAAACACAAAAACAAAATGATGCCTTGATAATAATGGCTACTATTAACAAGATTGGGATTAGGTGTACCCTTATTGACAATGGTTCAGGGCTTAATGTTTGTAGTGTTAACCTTTTGGACAAAATTGGAGTAGACAAGACTAAAATTCAACCAGTTGATTTGTCTATCCATGGTTTTGATAATGTGGGAAGACAACCACTTGGTGTAATAATATTACCTATCAAAGCTAGTAAGGTTGTATTGCAAACTCCCATCCATGTCATACCTTGTGACCTTTCATACAATCTTCTCTTGGCTAGACCTTGGATTCATGAAATGAAAGGAGCACCTCCAATGGTTCATTGTTTAATGGAATACACTTACAACAACAAGGTTTACATGATAAAGCTTATCCTAAATCTAAAAATTGTTTACAAATCGAAACAGGAATAGAGAATCCTTTTAGAACATTGATACCAACTTCAAAAGTGGAACCTTTACAAATTGAAGACAAAGATGAGTGCCTTTCATTCATGACAAATTTGTTAGATAATGAGTGGGGATTGTTAGATTTTCACACCTACATTCATGGGGGAATACAAGATTACACCATCAAAATCAAAATGAGAGAAATAAGCTACAATAATATCAACATAATCTATCATTAAATCATCAAAACCATCTGATTCCACAAATTCTAGCAAAGAGGGAAACACAAATTACACATCCACTAATGATGAAAAACCACCTTATTAAAAAAAAATGGAAGCCATTTATGGTAGAGGTTATAAAATTTTGAAATAATTTGGCTATAATGGAAAAGGATGTGGTGTAAAAGAATAAGGTATTTGCATTCCCATAGAGCCCAACACACAAGAAACAACAAAAGGTCTTGGCTATTATCCTTAAAAAATAATGAAAAGACCAAAAAGACATTCACTTAATTATACAAGAGACAAATAGCATTAGTTGTTGCTCCTTGCCATGTGGTAGTTGTAGTAACACAAAATACTCACTATCATGCATGGGGGCATAAACTAGGCTTTACACAATCATATTTCATCTCGCAAGGAGCAACACATCATCATTTATTTTGGGCTCATCTTTGTCCCTAAACTTTGGGGTCAAGGGGTTAAGTAGCCATATGTTAGGTGCATTCCTACTAGGAAGGGATCCCTTTGTATCTTCTTAAAATACTAGTGTAGAAAGTACACTAACATTTTAAGGGGGGAGCAATAGTCCCTCGCTCATTTTTTGCATAAGGAATGGTCCCTTTTTAGTGATGATCTAGCATATATCTCCTAGAAAGTTTGACCCTAGCAATAAAAATGTGGCCTTCTTGATCTATGTTAGTGTCTCCTTTGTGGTGTGTAGAGAAGGGGGACCCGTCACCCTCGGGACTCCAGGTCATGAAAGAGTCCTAAGGAATGGGCTGCCCTAAACTACCTCAGGTTTGCTAAGCGGATCAAAAAGGACAAGGTGCTAAGGCTGAAAAGGAAGGGCAAATAGCTTACCACTTTCCTTCTACTAAAACCTTGATGTGAAAGAAAGAGAGATGGATCCACAGGTGCTTGGTCCTATAGAAAGGCTCTGCGAGTTATTGGTCTCACAAAAATTGAACAAAGGCTCCATAGGTTCTCTGTCCTGTGGAAGTTGAACAAAGGCTCTACAGATTCTCAAACTCGTAGAAAGAAGGAGCTTCATAGGTGTTTGGTCCTGCAAAGAGAGTGCCACAGGTTCTCGGTCTTGCAAGGCTTGACATGAAAGGACTCCATAGGTGCTCGGTCCTGAAGAGTTTTATGCAAAATGCCCTTACAGGTGTTCGACCCTACAAGGCAAGCTTGACGAGGTGCTTGGTCCTGCAAAACAACATGTTAAGCTGAAGAAAAAAAACATGTTAAGCAGTAAAGCTCAAACAAACAGACATATCACAAAGCAAGCAATTGAAGGAGAAGTTTTCAAAGGGGTCCTCTTGAGAACCCTTCAAGATAACAAGGGGCCCACACAAAGGGATACTCCATTTGAAAAACTTTTTTTTTGCAAATGATTCTATCATCAAGGAATCCTTTTGAAATATCTTTTTCATCTAGAAATCTGATAAAAAGAATGCTCCTTCTCAAAGGCTAGTTTTGAGACTTCTTCATTAGAAAAAATACCCCTTTTTTGAAGGAAAGTTTTCAGATTCATTTGTTACGAATTCATATTCAAAAGAAAAATTTCACTAAAGGGATCCTTGTTGAAGAATGCATTTTTTAAAAATCAAGAATTTTCAACAAGGGATTCGTTGGCCACCCAATTCACCTTATTGAAAATTAGAGAGGGATAGCAACCCCCCTTTAGAATGGTGCGTGTGAATCCAAGGAACACATGACATCCTAAGGAGAGAAAAAAGGCAATGATGTTGTGGCCCACGATACATTACAAGATGCAAACATGGAAATGTTGTCACACACGTGAGGGTCAACACATAATCACCACAACATCACTAAGCAAATAGAGAGAGATAAACAAAGACAAAGAAAATGAGAAACAAGCAGAGACGAAGAAATCAAGAGACAAGAGGATCTAAGAGTTTGAGGTCAGATTAGTTCATATGTATAAATAGGTAATATTCGATGTATGAACGAAAGATCATCAATCCCCAAAGTTCCCAGATCATAAAGTAAAGCACATGAAGACAAAATAAAAATAAAAAATTGGATCAACATGAAAGAAAGGTTGATTTTTATTTATATTTTCTAAAAAAGAAATGATATACTTTTCATCTACTTGTTTGCAACAACTAGAAAATTAAATTGGCTTTCCCATATCAAACTAAAGTGGTTTACATGTATGAAATTTGGAATAAAAATGAATCATTTACTTTTAAGATAATTTTGCAACTTTGTTAACTCGTAACTTGGGATTATGGCTTACCATCTTATTGAACAAAAGTATTTCCCAAAACATAGGAGGACAACATTTCCCTTAAGAATTCGCTTCAAATCAATTAACGATGTATGTTCTTCCCATTAAGATAATTAATCACCAAGAAGAAATCGATGATCTATCCCTCGTTGGATTTAAAAATGTTTACGAATCCGTGTCTAGATTTTGTCAAGATAACTGAAAAAAGGTAAGGAGGAGTTCTACCTAAATTCTATTGGCAGCTTCCTAGCTAAACTCAGATCCACTCATAGTTCGCTCGGGTAAGCGTAGTGACCATGTATATCGTATGAGGAGAGAACAAGATTTGGGTATAAATTGATATCCATTCGTTGAAAAGAGAAAGGCAGGGTTGATGGCAGCCATGGACATGTGCAAATTACAGTCATTCAGTACTTCAACCGTGTATTCTTCCATTCCTCCATTTCATTGTAATTTTTCCACAAGGCCATGTGGGCAAAAGATTTTTTCCTGGAAGAGGCATCAATGCACAATATCATCAAAACCCATTTCTGTTTGCAGAACATCTGCTTCTGTCTGTAGGGGGCTTATGAAAGGCTTGATGGTAACTTGCAAGGCTAGTAGTGTTGGAGGTAGCGAGTTTGAAGAGGTGGTGTTGAAATCAGAGCTTCCTGTGCTCGTTGACTTTGTGGCAGACTGGTGCGGTCCTTGCAAATTGGTGGCACCAACTATTGATTGGGCTTCTGAGGTGCCTTTGCTTTCCCTCGCCTAATTCATGTCATTCTGCAGAGTATATTATTTTTAGATGGGTGTGTATTAATGAATTCGATCGTGAATGTCAAAATTCTTTTCGTTTTTGTTGCTTTTGAATGTTTTCAGCTAATTAAATTTCCTTTTCTTTCACTTGGCTAATGTTCAAAGTTTTGTAACTTATATTTGTATGCACTTTAGATACAATGTTAGGGTAATATCCACCTTGGATAAGCCCCTATAGATTCAGGGTATACCCTAGATAGTGTTGGTCTTATTCTAGAGTTAGAATTAGAGTTTTTCTGTTTTGGTTTTGAACAATTTACGTTGGAGGGTATTTCTGAGCTCCTCTGACATATTTCGGTCAGTCTTAATATGATTTCTCCGTTTCTTTCTATTTATTCGTTTTAGATAGGTGGATATTAATGATCTGGTTCTGGAGAGAAAAATTCATTTGTTTTTTAAACATCGGAATTTTTTCTGTTAATAAATCAAATTCCTAACCGATGATATTACAAATGGTATGGGAAGATGTGACCATTGACAGTTATAACACAATCATCATCACATTTGTATAGAATTTTAAGGTAATTCTAGATTTTGTATGCATCATAGGCATGCACTGGAATCTATAGTATGCCATCAATAGACACTTAGTATGAGACTATTCAGTAATTTATTTATATTTTGCATTTGTGAGGCTCAGGGCTCAAAGTGCTGCCCCCGTGCTTATTAGTTGCATGAGTTCAAAGTTCGGCTGGTGATAATTACTCCAAATGATACTTTGACCCAGGGTCTTAATCACAGATGGAGTCACCCCAGTATTGTGAATGGTAAATTCCCAATAGTCTCACATTTGCGTAGTTGGCATGAAAATTTTGGCCTACCTAATTGGTATTGGCTGCTGACCGTAGACTTTGGAGGATTGAAGCATTCTTGTATGTATAAGAAAATGTGGAAAGCCAGATGATACTTTGACCCAGGGTCTTAGTCACAGAAGGAATCACCTCAGTCTTGTGAATGGTAAATCAAATTGCCCAATAGTCTCACGTTTGTGTAGTTGGCATGAAAATTTTCCCTACCTAATTGGTATTGGCTGCTGACTGTAGAGGATGGAGGATTGAAGCATTGTTGTATGTATAATAAAATGTGGACAGGCTATAATTCACACTCACGACCTTCAATGGTTCAGTGGACTGCCTTACTACTGATCTCCCTGCCCATTGCATGAGGACCTTTTCTATTAGATCTCTCTATCGAAGTTTGGTTTTGCCACACTCAAGGGTAAGAGTGATGGCTTCGTGCTTTCTATAGATGGCAGCTGCATATTTTAGGAGTGATGGTTTCTTGCTTTCTATAGTTCGTAGCTGCAGATTTTTCTGGCCTATGAATAGGAACTGGCGGTCTAGTTCAATGTTTTGCAGATTTCTCTTGAATTGGAGAAAATGTGGAATTTGAAGCAAACAGGGTTGTGTTATAGAGAAGGATAGAAAACTGCCATGGAGTTTTTAAGAAGGGAAATTGGAGGTTTGCTTCACTACCTTTAACCCATTATTCTATTAAAATATGATTCTTTGGAGCCGAATAAGGAGTAAAAGTAGTTGTGTCTTCGACTTAGTCGATTGTTAAGTTGGCCAAGAGGTCAGCTACCTTATTTTCTTCTTTGTAGCAACGGTTACAGTCATATTTGTCAAAGTTGTCCAATAAGCTCCAGATGGAATGAAAGGTATGTAGAAACCTCCAATTGGAAACCTTTCTGTCCTTGATTGTATTGATGATAAGCATAGAGTTGCCTTCAATTGAAATGTTTATGAAGTTACCTTTCTCATTAGCAGAGCATATGCTTCGGCTATGTTTTTGTCCCTACTGGTAATTTCTTTGATTTAGCCATCTGTAGATTGCCATAAGTATCTCTGATTACACAACTTGCTCCAAATTGATGTGGATACCCCTGGAGGCTCCATTAAAATTTAGTTTTACCATTGAAGCTGAGGAAGGAGACCAGCAAATGGTACTTTTGTCAAGCTTAGGCCTATCCATGACAATAGAACCCTAGACAAGTGGGGGTTCGAGAGAGGGCCAATGCTTCAAAAAATCATTGACCCAATTTGAAAACTTGTTTTTCCTGGAAGCATTTTTGAGAATATTAGATATCATTGTTTCTGAAATTGATTGTTCAACCCTGGCTTTAAGATCTTCAAGTTTGGAGGAGGACTTCCTGAAGATTCTGAAATTTTGTTCCATCCAAGTATGCCAAATGATTAGGGAGGGGCTGATTTGCCAAATACAAGCATAAGTGGAGTCAGTGTGGACAGATGGCCAACTAAGGAAGTGGAGGAGTGTGTTTGGAAAAACACCCTCCCAGCCCAACTTCCCAACCAGCCATTTCCAGCAGAATTTACTGAATTGGCAATTCAATAAGAAGTGATTTGTATCCTCCTCTTCTTGCCTGCAGAGCACACACTTGAAAGAAGAGGAAATGCCCAGTTTTTCTAATCTTTTTGCTGTTAATATCTTGTTGTGGAGGGCAAGCCAAACAAAGGCATCTGAATTTAGAAGGCCTTCATTATTTCAACAGTTTGTGTGGCCAGGTTGCAGGAAAAGAGGATTGTGAAGAGATACTATAGCTTTGTTTTACTGTGTAGTTTCCAGACTTGGATGCCAACCAAGCCAAGTCATCTTCCTGGGAAGAGTAGAAGAATTATCTTTGGGCTAAAAGATCTTCAATGCCACATTTTCTCAACTTGGCATTGAATTAACAGGTATGATATGAGCTTGGAGTCTAACCACTAAGAAAACCTTCATTACCATATTTTCAAAGATAACATAAAGAGTCTATTTTGATTGAATGCCAAGCTTTCTCGAAATCAACAGTCCAGCCATAGCTATCCCCTAACAGAGAAACTCTACAAGGGACTGGAACACTACACAAGTTCACAGAAGGTTTGCATCCAACATTTTGCCTTACAGTACCAAAAGACATGCTTCACAGAAATATATCAAAGAATACATGGAAGAGACCTATAAAAGCATGATGGACCAATCGTTTTTACAGCACCAAGCCCATTGGGAATCTGGAAACAAGTAATATGAGCTTTCTAAGGCTTAATGACAGTTTTTCACGGTGCCTGTGTCTAAGCAACCATGTAGCAAGTTTAGACTCTAGCTTTCTGTTACTCATTGAGTTTTTTGTCCAATGGGTAGTTTCCCTTTAGCTATCAATGGGCATCTGAGCTGCCGTGCTTTGAATTGTTTGTCAATTCCTGTGTTGTTACTCAATCAATGTAAGTGAGGAGATATTTAAGTTTAAAACCTAAACATGGTGAAATTAGACTTCAATTTGATCAATGATAAGGTTATTACTTATTAGTGCTAATCAATTATAATTACCAATTTTTTTAATTTTATTTCATAGGATCAAGATTCCCAGTGAGCATATGAAATTATCTCCCACTGTTCCCATTTTTTCCTTTGAAAATACACAACTGAAAATCAAAAGATAATGCTTGTTGGTGAAAGCTTGTTGAAGTTGATTCCCTAACCCTCTCTAATGGGATTCAATTTTCCCCAAGGTCTTGCAAATGGTCTAAGTAACAAAAAAAGCCTTTCAATTTTAAGAGGCTTTGCATATAATTTTTGAGAAGCCCTATCTAAGCTTTATCATCAATGATTTGATAATCCCTCTACCACAAAGAACCTGGCTGGTGGTTAAAGCATCTTTACTTTTTCGGTTTTCTGTCTTTGATGGTCCAACAGTCTCAAATCACCTGATGCATGTCTTTGCTGTCATACGGAAAACTTTGGTCCCAAGTATTTGAGGACAGCTATCGCTTTTATGCAATACAAAATATACCAGATTTGCCTTCAACTTTGGTGCCACCTGTTCTCACAGCTCTGATTGTGATTTGTGATGCCTGAAAGCAAACTATAATCCCAAGAATTAATAAACATGATAATATTGAATCCTTCCAATTTTGACATCTGATGTTAATCATGTATGTATCTAGGATTATACCGCTTATGTTTTTCCCACTGCATACTGGTATGCAAAATTTCATATAATATATATATATATATATATGCAACCAAAAAATAGGAATTAAGTTTAGAATACCACATAGCATCATTTAAAATTTTAATAAACAAAACCGCCATAAAAGTTAAAAATACTAATTCAATTTCAATTTTTCTAACACATGTTATGATAGATATTCATTCTTCAGTATTGAAATAATATAATCAACAATTAGTGTCATATGGGTTTTTATGAAAATCGTCTTCATCATTGACCTTAGATGTCGTGGGTAGACTAGAAAAACTGCAAGAAGTGCCAATGATGCTCTCAGTAAATGTATGTTGCTAGCTATTTGACCTCCAAAAATAAAGAACTGTGGGAAGTGGAAGCATTCAAGTTAGTATGCTCTAATGTTATATACCATATTTTTGTTGCCCCTTCCTTGTATTTATTTTGTTTGTGCAAAAGAAGGTGCAAGTTGGAACACACATACACTAACTCATTTGCCTTTTTTGATTTCAATTGGTTGCACTTTATTGAGTGGATGGAAATGAATGTCCTCGAATTTTGCTTAGATGAAGACAAATTGACAACCTATTGAGGCAAAGTTAGAGAGTTAGAATTATAAAATTATAAATGAAACTTCAAACTTGAAAATATTTAGATAAAAAGTAAAAAACTTATGATAAATCTTTGATCACAAGATGCTGTAGGTGTTGCAATGCTTGGCCATGGAGGTACCACCAATTGTGAGCATCTTTATTCTTGTCATGAAGGGTGGAAATAATTTGATCATTGGAGTGTACCAAATTAACAAACTCATTCGTGACTACAATCTTTAAAGTAGGATCAACGAAGAGTTGAGAAAACATTTGCTTTTACCTTCCTTGACTTCCAAATCTCTATATGGTGCAACTCTTGTTGGTAAATAAAGGATCTCAACAGTAATATTTTGGAATCAATGCAAAGGTAAGAAATTTTAGTGGGTTTGTCATTTTGTTCCATCACTTAACAATAATTGTTTTATACTTGTTTGAAGAAAGTTTCTTTAGGATCTTGCTCTTTCTTATTTATGACAGTCTTCATCTTTTCAATTATTGAGTTGATGCCATTATAATTCTCTCCCAAACATGACTTATCCATATTAATATAACAGATCATACTCAAGCTGGGCTTAGTAAAACTAAGAAGATATTTCACACAATCCCACCAAGTGTCATCTAAGATCATTTGCTTAATATTTGTTGCTCTCTCACTATTCAGTTACCTTTATATGGATCAAAGTTAGTTGATAAACATTCTAAAAAGTGCCTCTTGAACTTTTACAAGTCATCTCAAGACAATTGTGTTGGAGAGAATTGGGACAAAAAACCTAAAATACAATAAACTAAAGAAGAAAACATACTTAAGTTTTAAAAGATGAATTATTTAAATGAAATGTAAAGTTTATATTGTTTCTCTTACCTTCAACAACTCCAATTATGAGAATGTTTTGAATATGGCCTATAATATGTGGTGGTTGGTTATGAACATTTGAATCTCTTCGGCCTTGGCATACAACTATTTGATCCAATCAATTATGTTGCCAATTTTTTATAGCATAAGGTTGAGCAAGTAGACAACACAAGATGTCCAAAAGATGTGTGAATAATGTCTCAATCAATGTTCTAGCTGCTTATCAATTTTTTGCATTGTCTATTATGACTTGGACAACATTACTAGGCCTCACTTTCTCAATGGCCCATATGAAGATGCCAACAATAAATTGTGCATCCTTTATTTGCCCTTCACAACCCACGGTTTTTAAAAACAATTAATTCCCTTTAGTGGATATTGCAATCACATTTATCAAGGGCCAATGTTTGGCATCCTTCCATTCATAAAAGACTATTGACACCTTTGTCTCTTTCTATGAATCCATAATGGGCTTCAATGAATCGTCTACTAGTTTCTTCTCCTTTGTGAATGAAGCGCTACACGCTCATAGTCTAGGCCTTTGTACTCTTTTGGAGCCTCATTAATTTTACTCACTATTTTTTGCCAATATGGCAAACAAACAAGATTGAAAGACAAACCATTTGCATAGATACATCTTGCAATATGTTGATCGACAATCTCTTAGGATTCATTTTGAAATGTTTTTTCCAATAGTCCCTTTGTTCTTTTATATGAAGTGACTCTTCTTGAGGTGTGGTAAAAAACGGGTGGCTCTCTACCACACCTTCAAAAATAGATGGGGAAGGAGGGGGCCTTATTGCTCAAGATCATTTTCTTGCCAAAGGATGACTTATTGTATAGGAAATTGCTTCATTTGCTTGCTCGTGTTCTTTAATATATTCCAAAATTTGAGATGTTGCATTGGTGCACCCTTTTTACTTGGGCAAGTTTTAATGTCCCTTCAAGGAATGCCACACAAATGGGCATTTACCCAACTATATTAGCTTGTATACTTCACATCACACCCATTGCAAACCCAAACATATCCTTACTAACTAGAATCTATTGTTTATATCGACATACTTCCACAATGGTGAATTTGGGTCTATTTTAGAACAAGGTTGGCCCATGGAGGTAGAACTGGTTGCCATTGTAATCCCTATGGCAACAAGTTTGGAAAACAACATATTTTAGACAAATGAAAACAAATAGTATATATCCTAACTCATTTAATATTTTAAACATAGAAGAAATAAAACAAAATAAGAGAGATTGTTTGTTAAAAAAAAGAGAACAAAAACACAAAAAAAAACTTATTTCTTTTCCAACAATCTTCTTCTATGATCACCTTGGTAGTGAGTGGGCTCTTAGAGACATGTAGGAATAGCAACCCAACCACTTTGGAACCTTCAATAATCAATCTTCAACTCTATTTGTGTAATGACAAGCAAGAATGGATGGTTTTGTTTTTTTGCATTCAAAATGAGGTAAAATGAGTTTGTTTTAGAATTTGAAATGGTTTAGATGACACTTTAAGTGTAATGTCCCCTTTTGGGAAGTTCCTAATTTTAGGCCTGCAAAACAATAATAATCACTAAAAATTGATATTAGTAATAACAAGTATTAACTTTACAGTTATATTCAAATTGATATATAAAAAATTGTAATACCAAGAACAATACATCATAACTAAAACATCATGATATTTAGATCTATAGTTCATAGCATTATCAATATTGGAATTCAAAATATCTTAACATCATTAATGATTATTCTAAGGCATATTCCTATAGCCAATCATATTAGGAATTCACTTGAAATGGTTGCAAAACACAATCTCAAGGATGGTTGTCCTTGTATTGCGAGAGCATTATTGGATCCCCATCCATCTATCACGGGGTGGCATACTTGAGAAGACCCTCAAGCCTAGGAGCACTCATCTGCCTCTCAGCCCATGAACATGGTAGGATCTTAGGTCCACTCCATCTTTAATCCACACCTTGGAGGTGCACCATCCTCCTTGATCAAGCCTAGGAGCACTCATTCACCTCCCAGTCCACGAGCATGGCAGGATCTCCAATCCATCCATCTCGGGGTGGCGTGCTTGATAAGATGCATGAAGACTGCCTTCCTCAACAAGCCCAGGAGCATTCATATGCAGCCTAACCCACAGGCCTACATCTTGGAGTGGTGTGCTTGATGAAGGAAAGGCCGGTACTTCACCTCTCGTGAACTCGAGAGGTTGATCAGCCTCCCTATTTGCAAAACATTTCTATAAATTCAAAATAGATTGCTATAGGAATTTACTATAGTAGTTGGTAATAAAATATCATTATGCAATTATATAATTATATATATATATATATCATTATGCATATATATATATATGGTTATCTTTTAAACTTACTTCCCAAAAATATTCTTGCTGAAAACAATATTTATTTCCAATAGATATCCTATATTCCAATTTCTTATTTTCCTTTTTCCAATCTGATCCACTTTATGTCCAAAATGAAAATTATTTCTCTTTTATATCGTCCCATCGTAGGTGTCACACCTCAATGAAGTGCTGTTTGAAAATTCCCATCGCTAGTTTTAATGATATTTTGCTTAACCTTAATCGACCCTTCCTTAGAGTTAGCGGGATTATTTATTTGATTATTTCTTGTGCCTATATTAAAATTGCTATGTTGTCCATATTTGTTGGCAGGGCATGACATTTAGATTAGGGTTCACATTATCATATTTTTTGGTAATCCTGATGAACAGGTAACAGAGCCTTGAGGGGAAGCAATCATTTCCAGGCAAATCGTTGTTAGCTATTGACATCATGACATCAACAGGGCACCGTGAGTATCTAAGAACAGTGGTTGGTCTTACATATTCCTTCCAGAATTAGACACTTTGTGAGGGACAACATCCATGTATGTCTGCATGTCATTTCTTGGGCTTGCAGTACCATTTATTCATGACTGAGAAACTTCTCACAACATCAAGGCGTTTTGAGAGACAACTTTTGGTTATCTCAGCTTAGTGGCTTCAATGCACTAAAAGGCATATCTATGAATGAGAATCTTGAAAAAAATCTTTGTGGGCTATTACCAACTTTAAGCCAGTAATCAAGTGAGTGCTTGGCTTAGAAAATTATCCTGGCAGTATTTGATTGAAGGTTTGGCTTTGGAAAATCTTCCTTGCATGTTCAGTTTCCCTCTCAATGGCTCCATCAGCACGCCTTCTAATAGTTGTATCGGAATACCTTAGCTTTGAGAAACAGAGGTGGTGCCTACAAGGGGTTGGCTCTGCCATTATACTCAGCTAGTCTTCAGCATGCCTGGAAACTTAATTCTAGTTCCATTTGATGTAAATGAATGCTGTTTAGGGTTTTCAAATAGGTGATATTGAGGATATTGGTTCTTAGTCTCCCTGCATGCAGAAATTTTATTGGCTGACAACCAAAAGAGATATCGATCACCACAGAAAAGTGTGGACCATGAGCTGCAATTTGCTGTGGTGGTCAAGATCCCTTTCAGAAAACTATGGTTCAACAATAATCAAAACAGTGATATTCTCGCATGGGAGAAATTCTTGGGATTTGAGGGGATTCATTGTCATTTTACTGGTGTAATGAGCAATTTTTGAATTATGATCAGTACTTTGAAAATAAAAACAGTCATATGGTAAGTTGATGTAAAATATAATTTCTGTAAGCTGAATTTGTGTAGTTTTCTCAGATCTTGAGCAGGGTTGTCCCATGCACAAATACTCTTATTTAGCCTAGGTAACAACAATGTGTGGCATTCATGGCAGACAAATGTTGTAAGGGTTTGGGTAAACTTTTAAGGCAAGCTCAGAAATGAACAGTCAGGCCTAGGAATTCCATCCATTGGGAACATTGAAGCTTAGACAGTTTCTTAGCTGAAAATTCTTCAGATGTATTTTAAATCATGGCATCTAATAGGACTTGATTGAGAATGTGTGTGACTACTAGAGGAGAGGGATTCATATATTCTCAAGACTGAGAATACTCTTCTGACTGAAAAAACAGACTATTAGAGCTAGGGACATGTTAATTAACTTTGGAGAAAACTTCTTGGCTTTTTCTTGAGCACCATTATTTCACTTCAAACTTGCAGAAATGGGAGAAATTGAGCCATCTATAGAAACTGCTCTGAGGGCCAGAGTTCTCCACTAGAAACAAGATGATGCAAACTGCTAAGGTGAAGATAAAACAAGAAGAGAGTGCAATATTCTTTGAATTTATTTTATATGGTGAGAACTTTGCAATACAAGATCAACAAAATACTAAACTACCAATCTTGGTTTGGGTCTGGTTAGGTTTGTTTTGAGTTTGTCCATACAAATACCACATAGCATCTTAAAATCAAGAATTAAGTTCAGAATACTACATAACATCATATAATAAACAAAATTACCATAAAAATTAAAAATATTACTTTAATGTCATTTAGTCAAAACTCTCCAATGTCATGATAGATGTTCATTATTTAATATAAAAATGATATCATTAAAAAAAGTCAAACATAACTAAAAAGCTTTATTGGTCCCATTATATTTGGCAGATACCATTACAAAGCTTTACGGTAAATACGTTTTCATTTTGTTTATTTATTTATGCTAAACAATTAAAAATGACAGCTAATGCTTCACAATAGATTTTTTTTTTTGTAATAGCTATAGTTCCAACTTCCAATGATGGCATCAAAGGCTCTACCCACACACACGTATTCTGGAACCTGATGAGGAATGCAGAACAGTGCAAAGGCGTCAAAGCTATGTGGCACCCTGCTGAAGGACATCAAGCAGGCCAAAATCAATTACTGCAGCATCAAGAGTTTTCTGGATTGCACACTTTCTATGGGCAACTTTACAAGCAAGTGGAGGCATTTCTCCATGGAAGAGCTCCAGATGTTCATGAAAGGAAACGATCCTTTTCCAAATCCAACAGTGCACAATTTCTAGGATATTCACGAAGGCAAAAATTCCATGCTCAAATGCCTCCAAATACAACAAAAAAGATTCATAGAAAGCTCAAATGGAAATTTGTTTTTTAAAAGGTCATTAGTCCTGAGCAGGTTCACTCAGGGTACGGTCAAAATTGCCTGGTTCATTATGGGTTGATCTGGAATGAACCCACACTCCTCTGTGCATCTCCTGGCATGCCAACTCAAAATCTGGAGTGGATATGAACCAGACCTGGATCCTACCAATGCTAGGTACAAATTGGTAATGTAGAATAAATACAAAACATATTCACGGTCCATAAAATTATGAAAAAGATTCTGGAAATAGCTAGGTTGAAAATATTTAATCAACATTTCAGATCACCTTCCCTAATCCATTATCAAGATAAAGAAAGATATGAATGCATAGACTAATAGTGCTTCTCTTTGATCCATGCGATGCAACAATTTGTAGGTCCTAAATAATTTTAGACAATGTCATATAGATTCTTTGATTTCTTTGTTTCTGAAACATGGGAGCCGTCTAAATTATTCACTGACATTAAATCTCTATATCCTTGCAGGAGTATTCCGGAAAATTAAAAGTCTTCAAAATTGATCATGATGCTAATCCTCAACTTGTGGAGAAATACAAGGTCTATGGATTGCCTACTTTAATACTGTTTAAAGATGGAAAAGAAGTTTTAGGAAGTCGAAGGGAAGGGGCCATTACAAAAGATAAACTCAAGGCATATCTGGACCAATTATTGGAGTCAGTTGCAACATTGTAAAATGCCTCATAATCAGTAGTATGGAAATCATCATTTATGAGGAGAAATTTATTTCCTGTACTTTAGTTATTGTTTGAAAAATATGATGGTGAAAACAATGGATTTATTCCATGTTCAATCTGTTACCCTTCTCAATGAGGTATCTCTTTCTTGTACTCTAGCCATATCAGAAAGAAAAGATGATAGTAATGGATATTTTTCTTGGTAATACTGTCTATTATGACAGTAAAAGTTTTCCGAGTCTCTAATGAGGAATTCCTTATCATTTCATTTGGAGAATTTGAGTACACAACAGTTCAATGCATAAGTCAAATCTCATTTTAGATTGTTTGACAATTTGCTTGATAAAGAAAACTGGAGTGGTTCTCCCTTTTCATCTCTCAGACTTGTAACAAAGAGAGGGAAAGCAACAGATATGAATGCCGTCATATAAGGAGAAACATTTTGCCGCAAATGACACAGGCATCGTCAGCTAGGTTTGTGATCAAGTTTTCATTTTATCTTTGGAAATCAATGCAAACCCGTAGTATTTTGCATGCCTGTAATATGACACTTACGTGTCAAGGATGCTGCATTATTTTGCTCATATTTACTTCTATTTTTCACCTAGCCCAATTGACAAATATCTTTCAAAATCATCTGTGAAAATAAATTCCTTGCTGAAGTATATAATGTTGTTTGACTTTTGTGTTTCACATGAGAATGGAAAGTCTACTTGTGACTTGAATTAGAAAACAAGTGCTGCAATAAGTGCAGAATTGTAGATGAGGGTACTGCTAAAATTTAATCAGTCGGTGCAACTAAAAAACTCAATTTTGGACCTTGGTATTGTTAAAGCTGATAAAACCCAACGTATAAATTAATGGTACTTACAAAATTGTACAAAACTATATCTAAATTCATCCATCAACCTATTTTAGATGGTAAAGAATGGTGCGTTTCATTTTGAGATTGTTGTAGTATACAATAATATTGGAATATTCGGAAACCTTTGGTTGCAAGAATTAATGTTCTCTATATTATTTTGCACACCACAGTCAGTCCTAGATATTGTTTTTTAAGATAGATTAAATGGGGTTCAATAGGTTTCCCCTACCCATGAAATATAAAAATCACATCATTTCATACTTTCGAATGAGATCCTATCAACAACAACCTTTTTGGCTGTAAGCATCCTCAAAGCTACCGGGTTACCACAAACTAACTCACTACAACCTAGCTAACCAACACCATAATAAAACAATCTTTTGTTGTTGTTGTTGTTGTTGCATGTGCGACCTCAGTGTTGGAAGAATGAGGAGCTTGTCATTGATGCTGTTGTTGGCAACATGAGCCTGTGGGATAAGCACAAGTTATACTTTTATGCATTGCAGTATTGTCATTGATGTCAACATGGTACCCCGTTTAAAAGATCATTGTGCAAATCAGTTTGGGTGGCTTAGACATGTTTTAGGTTGTTTGTGTAAGACAATTTTGTAAGAAGGTTTGATCTGGTGAAGACAATTGTGATGGAAATTGACTAAGTGTTAATACTAGTGATTATGTGTTCGGAGCATCCAATTTTTGGGTCCACATCGGTCCATTGTTAAATGCTTTGCTCTGCGGTTCTAGTATAATGTTTTTGGTTGGTAGAAGTATCTAATTCCAGAGTTTTATCTTGTTTTGGCTCTTGGTGTGAAAGTTATTAGTAACAAAAGTTTGGCTTGACAGTTACAGGTGTTTTTTAGCTCTATGCATATGTTTTGGAGAATCCACACCTCTGCGGATTGGATTTTGAGTTTGTGAATTTGAAATGTCGATAGATGTCAATAGAGTGTGTATTCCAGATGGCATAGTGTTTGGAGGTTCGTGTGTCCGAATGTGGATGCACAGTTGGCGAATTTTGAAATTAGGTCTTATATAGTGCCAACCCAATAGGTTAGAAGGTATGCGAAGCTTACTTAAGTATTGTAGAGTTATGTGGGAGCTATTATAGGTCCATGCTGACTTACTTGATATATTACAAGCCTTGGTTTATAGCGCGAAGGGGAAAGATTTTGAATTTGAGTCGACAAGTCATATTTTGTATATTTTGAATGGTACATCTAATTAGGTCGATTAGATTGATGTTCTAAGTGTTTGCGGATGTGTTGGATATAAATATAAGATTGTTTTTGTTGAAAATAGATAGCATCGGTCAAATAAATGATGATTGATCGTTGTTTAGTAAGAGATAGAATATTAGATAAAGGGACACGTCCCTTGAGCCGACATGTCTCCACTTTGTGGAGACACATCCGCTCATGGGACGTGTCTCCCACATTGATATTTATATCAACTCTTTCTTCATTTGGGAAACATGGAAATCTATAGATGTTTACCTGTGAGGATTCACATTCAATGGAGAAGAATTTAATCGTTCTTTAACATGGTATTAGAGCCGAGTTAAGGAAGATCCGATTAAATTCAAAATATCAGATTATCTTAAAATCAGGAGGTCATGCGATCGATTCCTGTCAAGCGTGGCACCGAGTGCAGGGGAAGCGAGCGGGTATCACTTGAGGAATGGGCTGGAGACACGTCGGCTCAAGGGACGTGTCTCCCACATTGATATTTATATCAACTCTTTCTTCATTTGGGAAACATGGAAATCTATAGATGTTTACCTGTGAGGATTCACATTCAATGGAGAAGAATTTAATCGTTCTTTAACATGGTATCAGAGCCGAGTTAAGGAAGATCCGATTATCTTAAAATCAGGACGTCATGCGATCGATTCCTGTCAAGCGTGGCACCGAGTGCAGGGGAAGCGAGCGGGTATCACTTGAGGAATGGGCCTTCAAGCATGAAGGTGGCCGTATTTTGGCAACCGAGAAAGCTCTTGACATTTGAAGACTTACACATGCCCCGCCCCAAGACAGGGGAACTTCTTATAAAACTATAGGAAGTCTCTTTGGCATCAACACACACACAGGTATATACATCCGTCGTTGGAGATACGCCAGAGAAACTGTGAGGGGAGCGATTATTTGACAAGGCTGTGGCCAAGCCTAGTGGCTCTGGCCGAGCGATCTTCAAAGTTGATCAGTGGCACGCTAACTTCTAGCACCTGCAATTACCTTCAGCTTGTGCAACCAGGTCACTTCAATTATTTCAGTACCTTCCTCAAAGATCCCATGCAATATCTTTTCAGAAAGTCGTGATATATGGTTCTTGCATTTTGGACATTATCATTGGTATTGTTTCTTTACAAAAGAATGCAATTTGACAGTGCTTCATCGCCGATCATTGATCTCAGAGACATTGGTACCTTTGTTGAAATCATGAGCCTAGAATAACTTCTCTCTGTGTTTGATCAACGTATAATGTTAAGAGATTCGAAGACTTGCAGATTATCGGATTTCTTAAGGTATTGGAACCTCGAAAACATATAGCGTGGAGAGGTGACATTTCATATCAATAGGATAAAAAACTATAGTCTTTCCTATCGCAGTAACTTGGAATTAAAATAAATGTCGAAATAAGCAAGGAAGTCGAAGAAGTTTTAGTTAGGATGATACAATTATGTAAAGAAACTCACGGGTAGAGAAGTCATGGTGTTGAAAGCACCCTTGAGAGAGACATCATTATTGGTAATTCTCTACGGGAATCAAGATCACGCAAAGAAATAACTTGTCAGCTTAGGCCGGAAAGCATATCATTGACTATCGATCGCGGGCCTTGGAGATCACCATCAATGTTGCTCACTGGTCAGTATCGACGAGATTGGCACTTATTATAGTTGCACTTACATCTGCAATCGGGAGACACCTTGTCACTCGATCAGGGAAGATCCTCAAAATTGAGTAATCTTGATTGACGCCACTAGGAGGGTGGCAATCATAAATATGAGATCGCTACATTATGCATCAGACTTCTCTCTTATTTGTGATATGCGGATGGTGATAAATTTATCACAATTTCCTAAAATCATGTAAACTGTGGCTTGGATGTCGATTATTTATGTGTGCATACTATTTCTGTCTTTTGATTTAGTGACAATTTCAATAAAGAGTATTACAATAATTCCTGATTCAAGAATAAACCAGCGCTGCCTAGCTTGGGGTGCGTCATAGACTCTGCACGGGAATCATTTCAAAACGCCATCCCTAGGAGACCTAGTTGAGGCCCGTCAACTCTCTGTCATCCATTCATAGTGGCTAATGAAATTGAGATTATTGGCCCCTCTAAGAATCTCATGAAGATGGGTGTCTACCTTGCAGCGACACTTCCTGTACAACCGAACGCAACAATTCACCACTCAACAAGGATCGGGCCTATTATCTTGTTGTCTTGGTTGCATCTATTCAGTGTGGCTGATTTCAACGTCGTTGTTCACTAATTTGCATCGATATCTCTACATATATTTCTTGCCACAATTTCAGTGTTGTTGTATCTCCAGTGATATCTGTGTTGGGCTTTGATCAAACTATGGAGGATTTCTTTGAAATCTTTGAGGCAGGGATCAAGAGGGAGTTCTATGACTCACTGAGAAGAAGTGAAGGTTGTAGAGTTGCAAAATGGTTGTAACAAAATCACTTAAAGATAAGTATTTTATAATACTCATGAAGTCTTGTGTAGTTATTAATTCATGCTATAACATTGTTTATATAGGCTTCTTGCATTTCTCTTCGAGATAAGTAATCTCTATCTATCATGCTTCCAGGACAGATCAATAAGCAATAGGGTGATGAGAGATCACATAGAAAAGCTTAAAGCATCTTGTGTGGAAGTCATGCCGAATGAAGAGATGATCAAACTTGGAGTCTTAGCTTGCAAGTCATGGGACTACATTGTTGGCTGGAAATATCTCTAGAAGAGGAAGTACCTTTCAGGTCATCTTCGTGATCAACTTCTTCGAAGAGGAAGAATTAACCTTCAGAGGGAGTTCTATGATTCAGTGTTGCAGACAATCTTGGACGTTAAAGTCAGGAGGTTGATGCAAATGCTTGAAGATTCAGAGGGAGCCTACTGAACCTAAAGAAGATGATTGAAAGAGTACCTCTGGGTGCTATTTCAGATTGAGGTCTGCACTGATATCCTGGTGTAGTAGGAAGCAATCTTCTGTAGCACTAAGTACATCAGAAGCCGAGTATATCTCTGCCTCTATGGGAGCAAGAGAAGCAGTATGGCTCTGTAAATTGCTTGTGGGATTATTTGATCAAAGCAGATAGAGTTTCCTTATCATTATGTAAGAGACATGGTAGAAATGAATGTGATCCAACTGGTGTATATTAGTACAAATGATCAAACAACAAACATTCACCATAACTCTCGCTCGAGTCAAAATTTGAACCCTTCAGGTAGAAACTTGGTATGGTTGAAATGTAAGTTATTTTTGAGATTGAGACTCAAATTGTTTATTTTGTACTAATATGTTTAAAATATGTTTAATGTGTAAACTCTTTTGTCATGCGAGTGACTACATGACTGTATGGGCTCACCCCCTTTGTGTACATTATTGAAAGGTAACGATCTTTCGATAATGAACATTTTGACATTGTAAGGTGACGACTTTACAATGATTAGTTTCCCTATCATGATGAATATCATCTAACTTGATATCTGTGGACATGCCATGATAGTATTTTTGGACATTTTGATAGATATCATGTGACTTGATATCAATTTGAAGATCCTTATGATCCTTATTCATGGTGGATATGCATATATATCCATGGATATGCCATGATTTATTATGGTAGACATCATGTGACTTGATGTTAGTGCACATACCATAATGAAGATGTGTTATGAAGAATGTCACATGACTGACACTTTCAGAAGCATACCATATGTTTTGATATCACGAGTTAGGTGATATCACTTTTTTTGATGGAAGTTATCTTCCCTAGCTAAAAGGGAGTGTTGAATAATGAAGATGTGTTATGAAGAATGTCATGTGACTTGACACTTTCAGAAGCATACCATATCTTTTGATATCATGAGTTAGGTGATCACTTTATACTTGTTTGGAGTTTATCTTCCCTAGCTAAGAGGGAGTGTTGAAAATAGATAGCATCGGCCAAATAAATGATGATTGATTGCTGTTTAGTAAGAGATAGAATATTAGATAAAGGGACACGTCCCTTGAGCCGACGTGTCTCCACTTTGTGGAGACACATCCGCTCATGGGACATGTCTCCCACATTGATATTTATATCAACTCTTTCTTCATTTGGGAAACATGGAAATCTATAGATGTTTACTTGTGAGGATTGACATTCAATGGAGAAGAATTTAATCGTTCTTTAACAGTTTTGAAGATGTAAACAACAAGAAACATGTGGTGAGTTAGTGGATGTGAATTGTGTGAATGCAGAGTAGAGCAGAGTGTTGATTCAGATCAATATGAAAGGTTTCAAGTTTATATTTTGAGCTTCATTGGAATTGTATTTCATGCATGAGTTAGATGTAATTGTAACAGTTCAAATTTGACAGTGAGCCACAATCTCAATGAGTCCACCTGTAGTGAGCACTTCTGTAATATACTATAACTGGTTATAATATATTGTGAGCTAATCCTCACCCTGGTTTTTCCCATTTTGGGTTTTCCACGTAAAAATCTTGGTGTTCATATATTATGTGATGTTTGTTACATTGATGGTTGATATTGCACCAAAAGATTGACTTGTTAATGCTTGATACAACCGCTAGATTTATACAAGATCCACAGGAGGCGGTTAAGCCATGCCATGAACCCTAACACCACGTTGCACCAAGGAGACCAAGGGACACACCATCTTGCAACAACCCCCCCAACACAAGCAAGGGGTTCAAACCTAGGACCTCGACTCTGATACCAATTGTTACATTGGTGGTTGACGTTACACCAAAAGATTGACTTGTTAATACCCGATACAATCACCAAATTTATACAAGATCCATAGGAGGTGGTTAAGCCATGTCACAAACCCAAGCGCCGTGTTGCACCAAGGAGACCAAGGGACACACCATCTTGCAACAATGTTTGCATGTTTTCCTTTGTTACTACAAATTGAATAAGTTATGTGTTGCATGGTTAAATGTTTAAATGGTTTAAAAGAATACTTATTCAGCCCTCTTAGTATTCCGGGTGTTCAACACTTAGTACCATTTTCAGCTAAATATTCTTTTTGGATTTGGATTTCCTACTCTTTTCTGTTGTCCATTTCATTCATTGAGGATTCAATTGCCCTTTTTTCAATGCCATTTTCACTAAGCTTCCTAATTTTGTAGGAGAATTCATCATTGGAGAGAGAATTTTTCTCTAAAATTTCTTATTCAAAGCATTTTTCCATGTCTGCATATGATAATTCTAAAAGTTTTAAGACTTCTTTGTTCATATATGCCCCATTAATTGTTTTTTCCCTTTCGTTATAAGGGTTCATGGTTTTTTGCTTCAATGCTTCAACCATATCCCTATCCTTAGCTTCTATTTTAACAACTCCTTGCAAATATACCAAGTCCGATACATTATCCTCACTGTAGGCTTGATTACACTCTTCCTTTTTCTGGGCTAGTGGTTGTAGATACAAAAAGAACACCCAATTAATTGGTGTTGGGGTACATATCCTTCCACCACACGCCTTTGAACTTTTGAACATTCTTCAACCTTATGCCCTACCTAAAAGCAATTCCAACAACATATATATTTTTTTCTTACCTACTTACTTTAAACTCAATATCTTTGAACTTTTGAACATTCTTCAACCTTATGCCCTACCTAAAAGCAATTCCAACAACATATAATTTTTTTTCTTACCTACTTACTTTAAAGTCAATATCTTCTAGTATACTTGTGTTCATGCCATTTCCACAAGGATTCTTGTCATAATTGTAAGAGTATGCTTGTGAGTTTGTGGGGACATAGCAATATGTTTTTCCAAAATATCTCCTTTTCTTTTTTCAAAGTAGAATGCATCCAAAAATCAAGAGGTAGGTTTGGTAGCCTTACCCATATTGAAAATACCCTAATGTTTTTGGTGAAAGGATTGAAACTTAGAAACCACAATCTCAAGAGTAAACATGCATCCTCCCAAAACATGGCCTCTCCTCTAAGATCTTATTTTTGTTGGTCAAGGAGTCAAACCACCATAAAGAAGCCTTGTGCACTAAGGTAGATGACCACTAGTGCTTTGAGGAAGAGTTAGTCATGCCTTCTCAATTCATTGATTTAGCTTTGGGAAATAGGGCCATAGTGAATTGGACCTCCCTATCAAGTCCATTTTGGGTAATGCTCATCTCATCTAGTTCCTCCTTCTTGAGTTTTGGAATAGGTTTTTTTACCTTTTTTGATTTTGCTAAACACTACCTTCTCTTAGGCCCAAGAGTGTAATCGAAGAAAATATTGACAAATGAACGAGACTTTGGACAACCAAAAATATAGATTCAATGAAAGTTTCACAGTGCATCTATTCAATCAAAGTGTACATATTTGACAATATGAAAATGACTGCTCAATTCATCTTCTAGATGACTATTTAGTTTCTAGTGCAACTAGGATATATAAAATGTAAAGAATTATCCTACTACCCTTAGGATTATGTACATTATTGTTACAACCTTCACTAACCCTTCTCCCCACCAATTGTTTGTGATACACATTGGGTAACTTGTTTATGGTACTTCATTTGCTTGATATGAAGTTCCAGTGTTCTACAAAAGTTTTTGTTTGAGTGGTTCTCTTATGCAATTTTTCAAGAACCAAGATATGGACTTGGTGATTAGACACATGTTTGTTTTCTTGAGTTGAGTTAGCATTCTATGATGTTATATCCCATTTTGAGAGAGTATTAGACCTATTTGTTGTGAAAATTTTCACCACCATATTCTTTTGTGATGAAATTTGTAGAAGAAGGTTGTTGAACTTCTATCTTTGTCACATCTTTGAGTGAAAATTGGAGAACTTAGATTGATAGTGCCCATGAGAAGTCAAAAATTGTGCTAGTTACATTGTGTGACTTGAAGATTGGATAACCTAGGTTGATTTCGCCTATGAGTAACCCAAAAGTGTGTCGAAGAATGAACTAGATGTCTTGAATTTCTATCAAGCTAAAAATGTGAACCACTTGTCCACAATGGTGTCAAATGAAGGCATATGTTAACACAAAAAAAAATTACTCTCGTGGTAATAAAAACTGTGCCAAAATGAAGGTGTATGATGATCTCGCTCCATGCATAGTCATCAAAAACCAAAAATGAAGTGCGCAATCTTAGGTGATTAGATGTTGAGTTGAATATTACTTGTTGAGATGTTGCAACTTGTTGTAGTGACAAATACTCAACAAATAATTTGAGAAGTCTCCAAGTACCATGCTCTTAGATCTTGAAATCTTGATGTTTCTTCAAGTACCATACTCAAAGAACTTGAAATTTGAATTCTCATGCCCCCCTTCCATAAGGTGAGAGTGGAGAGCTATTGCAAAGCCCCCCTAGAAAGAGAACATGAACCTATATAGAGATGCACATCTCAATATAACCTTGTGGGTTTTTGTTACAAGTCTCCATTAAGTTGTCCTTTTGCGTTTCAACTTACAACTCAAGTGCAAAAGTATGATCAACAAGAGACAACATCCATGGCCTCAAATAATTTGTACTAAGTTGTATATATGATAGTCTTAGTGTGCTCATTGTCAATATCCCAATGGGAAATCATAGGTACAAAAATCACCGCTCCTATCAATACTAGAGAGATTGACAACATAATTATCCTCAATGGGAATTGATTGCAACTCTACAATTTTCTTGGTAGGTTGTCACTCAATAGTACAAGTATCATTATTTGCAATGCTTAGCTCACCATCAATTGAATCAATGTTAGCATCCACATCAAGAGTAGACAAGCTCAACATATTTTCGTACCAATGCTCAACAATATCTATAATGTTGAGTTTATTATCAATTGGATTGATAACATCCACAACAAGAGTAGGTGAGTCATCATTTGAAATGGTGGATTGGGCTCTCCTATAGGAGTTTGACAAAAGGTGAGTCTTAGTTTTCCATTTCGAATGATCTATCTATCCAAAATGCATATGCCTCATTTCTTTTGTAGGTGGATCTCTCACATAACATTGATTTATTGAAGGTGTGTGAACTGACCCCATGATAGACAAGGATGTAGATCAAAACAATCATGGGAGGCATGTCCTTGACATCCACAATGGCAACATATTTAGACTTGATAGCTTTTAGTGCAAGTTGATTTCAATTGACATGACAACTTGTTGATTTCACAAGGTTGACCAATAGGTGAAGACTCAACTTGAATGTTATTTTGAATAAGTCTATACACAAATTTGATAGGTTTGGAATATTTTGGCATATGAAAACTTACAATTGTATACCCTAGAACAATACGATGTTTGTTGTATTTTATTGTTTTCTAGACATACACATCATGTGGAGATTCGACAATGGGAGGACTAACAAGTATTGTATCCATGATGGGTTTTGACAACAGTTAGATCCAACATTGTTCTATGGCACATGAGGGGGACCAACACTGTTCAAAGAAGGAACATGTACATTTGTCTTCTCTGAACACTTTTATGTGACAAGAAGAGGGAGCCCATCACTTATCTTCAAGGACTTTTTTTTTTACCATCCTTTTGAGTTGAAGTGCTTGAAGAAGGACCATCATTGTTGAAAAAATGTTTCTTCTCTATTAAGACATTAGGTTCCTATTCTTGTAGTTGATCTTGCAGCCTATTGATTTCTTGTTGCAACATCTTATATTGGTTGCAAAATTGCATAAACAAAGACTTATACTAATGCCAACATTCTAATATTATCTTTGCTTCTTGTTTTTTGACATTAATTTGCAAATATAACATGTCATTAGTGTATAATCGGGACACAAGTACTAAGATTACACACTTTTGAGTTGGATTCCATTGATAATGTTTGGAGACAATATGCAATTCACAACAACTTATGGTTTTTATTGTCAAGTGGAAATGGATTGGTTTCTTTTCACTCGAAGAGGTTGTCTTTTCTATATATCACCATTTGATATACCAAATATCTTGATATTCTTGCACTTTTGATAAACCCATTGGTATGTGGAAGAAGCTTGTCCTTTCAATATACCCATTGGTACATGAAAGTCACATTAAATAATGTGAGAGTAGAGAGGTACGTGTCACATAAGAAACACATGAAAGGATTCACCCTATCAATGACACCTACTTAGAAATAAATTGAAATTTCTTTGAATTAGGATTTATGTCTTGCAATAGCAATAGATGGGTAATGGAGGGAAATGAAAATAAAAAATGACAATGTCCTTATTTTTCCCTCACACTTTATAGGAGCAAAGCCATATATACGATTGTTGCAACTATATTAGGTGTTTAGTAGAGTAGTTAATCATGATGGGTTGATTCATAAATGTGAACTAGAGTTACCTTGAATACCGAATGTTGCTTTTTTTTAGGTTTGGCAAAAAAATATTTTGAACTTTGAGCTTTTGATTTCATCCAAAACAACTAATTTTCTTATATATATTTGACAAGTCTAAAATTCTCCCCCTCCCACAATATTCTAGAATTTTTTAAAACACCTTTGACTATTTCAACTCCATTGTGAAAATCATCCCCACGATTGTATAAAATGACCAAATTTAAAACACCTCAACATAGTTTTAAATCATCCCAAAAAGAAAAAGATAAGGCAAAGCCTTGAGGTCGAAGTTTGTGATGATTGGTGCCTTAAAACCGACATAATTTGGAGGCCTTTGAAGATGCTAGACCAAATGATAGTTTTAAAAACCCTGCTAGAAATGTGTAGATAATGTGTTGTAAGAAATTTTCCATACTTTGGGCATGTGAATAATCAACCCAATACACAACGTGTTAGTTGTGCTATTTTAGTACAAAGGAAGAAAGTTTTGTCCTAGTTAATAGCCATTAAACAAGTCTACAATTGACACTACCATTAGAAAGTTTAGAAGCAATCATTGATTCTTCAAGAAAGAGAAATATGAGCAATAATCATTCAATAATACATTGCTCTGCAATTACAACACTCCACATCAATCTTGCAAAATCTTTCATTTGTTTTGCCACCTATTTGATGATGCTAATATTTCTCAAACCAAAGGTAAGTTGTATAGATGAATCAATAAAGCGATTTTGGTGATGGTCGTTGCTATAGGGGTGGAAAAAGGAGTCCATGGAGTCATAAAAATGTCAATCCAATTGAAGAACTACATGCCATTATTTCAAAGAAAATTAAAATCCTTGGCAACTTAAAATTGCGTCAGATCAAAATTAGTCCAAACCAAGTTCCAAATCATCCCTTCTAGCAACCACTTTCACCTCCTCCTAAGTTACCCCTAGTTGGAGGTGAATGAAGCTATCTCCTATGTCATCCACCAGTGTCAAGCTCCATTTCCTTGGCTAGGTATATGCTATTCATCATACTCAATTATTTCGCCATTATCCCTCCTCCCAAACCCACTACCATCCCTAATCACCCTCAACCAATAGCCGAAAACTACCCTTAAATTGAAACTCAACCCTAATCTATTCCCCACTTGAACCTAATCCCACCCTAGGCTCCTCCACATCTCTCCCTTCCTCCCCATATCAAACCTAATCCCTTCTTCAACACCACTTAAGCATTGTCCACATACTAAATAATAGAAATGGAGACCTACAACCATTAAGGTTTTTAATTCTCTACTTTCCCCTCCTCTCCTTCCCTCATTTAGCCTTGACATTGTCCCTTTCCTTCTTAGGCCTGATACAAATCCAAACCCTACCTCATCCCTCCCCACCATTAACCCAAACCTAGGCTCATGACTCTCTTTGACATTCCAATACCATTTGCATCACCACCTCTTTAGATGTAGTGATTACTTCACAACAACCTTTAGATCTTAGAGCATCCATATCCATTGGAAGCATCAAGTATCCTAGGCTTGTTGCTTCTTTTGCACCCAAGATGATACCTCACTTCCCTCATAAGACATTCTTGGTCCAAGTGCCCGATCTTTCATTTTTTGAACACTTAATCCTGTTTCTAGGCCTTTTACTTCAATGATCAACCCCACTAGAGTTATTCCAAATCACATTCCCAAAACATAAAGGGACCATCTTTCTCCCCCTAATATCTTTGAAGTATTAACTGATATTCCTTCTTTGCCTCTTCACCCTAGTCAAACTTCAAGACCTCTTGACACCACACATGAGATTTATTCCTAACCCTTGGAAAAATGATGATTTATTGGCTAATTGATATTGAGTTCTAAGGATCATTTGTTTTATGTGTTTATTAGTTTAGCCCATAGAACCTAGGTTACTCTCTTAAGTGCATGGATATAGGAAGAATGCCATGTTGTGCCATTCTTTTATTTGTCTCTATAAATTTTTTTATGTGCATTTCTATCCATCCTAGAAAATTTCGGGGATGGTGCAAAGCATTGTGGCATTACTACCCCTCCTTCATGTTGACCCAAAAGTTTTAGGACATATTTTCTTCTCTTCCTTGTTTTTTTGGAGACAATGTAAAGTGTTTGGCTTCTCCCTTTCTAAGCCATTTTTACCTAAATCAAAACTCCGTTGTAATCTCTATTTGTTGTAATCCTTATTCCTTTATGATTGTAGTTTTGTACATAAAGGGGTTGATGACGATTCGTCTATACATTTGTACACATTTTAACAACACATATTGACCCTAAAGAATATAGATCTCTTTGTGTGTTTCATTTAAGGATCTCTCTTTTTCTATGTGACATTTTTCTATGTTCATGTCATTTTGGGAGCACAATATTAGGTGCAACCATTCTTTTTGAGGCAACATCTTCTTTCTCTCTTTTCCTTAACTCTCTAGGGGCAAGCCCAACTTTTCTTTCCCATCCTCTTGAGGATATCTTTCCTTTCCTTTGTTCTCCCTTGGATGTGTTGTTTTCTTCCACATACTTGTATATTTGGAATAATGAAATCAATTCCTTTACAATTTCTAAGTTCCAAGGATACTATGAGCACACGTTTGCAGTAAACATTTGATATTCTACTTACTTGTATCTCTTTTGCAATCCTTTGTAATGCATATTTAATTTCTACTTCATTATATATTTTTTCAACTTCTTTATCATGCAAATTTCTCTCCTTTCTCCTATACGTCTCCTTGAAAATATTGCTTCATTTTTTACACAATTAGAGCCAAGCACTCTTTCATATCCCCTAAACTACAAAAATATGGCCTTTGATCAAATTTGTTTCATGGCTCCTGAGTCACAACAATTATGCCCCACTCAACACAACACTTTTTTGACCCCTATGACACTTTATGATAGATCATCTAGCAATAGAGTATGGCAGCTCAAGTGATTCATACCATCTTCTTTATGATTCCTAGCAAAACAATATCCTTTCCCAAGAATCATATCTATTTCTCTTGCTATGTCCTTTGTGGACACACTCTTCCTATGTTCTCATGGATGTACTCTTCTTATCCCACATACATCTCTCTTCTATCTTTGTATTGATACCCCTTATCCATACCTATATAGATTTTCCTTTCTATGTGCATGCTTTCTAGTTTCTTTTTCCTAGATTAGATACATATACATGTTGGATTATGATTATGTTTCACTAACATATTCGTCTTACATGCTATGTTTCTCTAACACTTGATTTTGAAGGAAATGCTTTTCCTTAACATGTGGTTTTGCAAGAAATGCTTTTCCTAACATCCTTTTTTTTGTAAAGTTCAAGTTGAAGCACTAGCCAATTAGTCACCAAAGTTACAACGCATCTTATTTATATAAAAAAACATTTACTATTTACTTTTACACACTTTAGCTTAGCCATTTCACTTGGTGACGTAAGCCCACTAAAGTGAGACAAAATGTAGAGTCAAGAATTGCATACCTTTTATAATTTCTACTTTGTAAGTTGTACTCATTGTAGTGTCCACTTTCATATCATATTTAGTTATCATTCAACTAATTGACCTAGCCTTTTACCCTAATCCAAGTACCAATTGTGTCAATCTTTATGATTATGCCAAATTTTATTTCTTTTATAACATCTTAGTTCACCTTCTTTGATTTAATCACCTTTATTGCTCCCAAGTCATTTTGGACCCCATTGTAGCCATGTATATTTCAACACAATCACAAAATATTCCATTGTGAAATTAAAAATAAAAAGGTTGACAAAATGTCATAGGATAATATTTCAACACGACTTAACTTGATCCTAGTCACAAATCAATATCACAACTTCCCAAGGAGTTTTTCTATTGGTTTTTCCTTTGACATTGAACATTAACCAATGAGTTTTCACAATCTCAAATTCTCTATTTTGCTCATAAAGATGGTCCTTAGGTGTGAATTAATATCACAACTTTGCCAATGAACTTTTCTATTGGTTCTTCCTTTAACACCAAACCTTAACTAAGGATTTTTCATAATTTAATTTTTTTTTTGTTGTTGTACAAGCTAGCATACTAAGTTTTCTCAAAGGTTCCATAAATCTCAATATTCATTCTCTCTTTCTCAACCCTCAAAAAAGTTATTAAAATCTTCCATTAAAATAAATAGAGACATTCTTGAATACATTCTAGCTCTTCATATTTTTGAGTTTCATACTCTCAACTCTAAAGATCTTGGGAACATTTGTTTAGTGCAACCCATTGAAGATTCATAAAATATTTATAGGCTTGTTCTTATTACACGAATTTATCTTTGTTTATGTTGTAGGTTATTGAAGCCCATTTCTTTCCTCTTTTGGTAAAATCTATTCAAGTTATTGCTTGTTTTATATATTTCTTGATCTTCTTCATATTTCAACAAAGTTCTTTGTGAATTTATTTTGGATTAATCATTTCAAGATTATTTATTAGCATATAAGGCTTACCTTTGTAATAAAGGCATTGTAATAAAGGCATCATAATGACTTACATGGTTTGTTAGTATTGCCATTTTTAGTATTTAGAATTTAGGACAAGTGCCACATTTGTGTTTGTTGGTTACATCTTCCAAACTATATATGAGGAGATGAACCTCATTGTAATAGTTACTCTAATGTCTAATAGAATAATATTGTGTTCTATTTTTTCTACATGGCATTAGAGCCCAAGGTTATGTGAAAAATCAATTCACGAGGTTAATAAGAGTTGCATGTTACAAAAATGATATAAAAATAATGACCATTTTTATCCAAATTGTGGGTTGTTTTGTTAGAGAGAATTGTACGCTAAAAAAATTGTAAAAATTGCAACCATTTTTATCAATTTGTAGGCCAAAATTTCTAGAAGTTTTTTGGGGAATCTCACAAAATAATTCACATGCCATTTTCTTTTAGTTGTGAGGATTTGTTTTTCTAAAAACATGTAGTCACAATGTCTAGGGAACACAAAATGTGAAGTCACAATGGCTAGGGAAAACAAAATGTTTTGGATTTAGCATCACATAAGGGTTTACTGATATAGAGTTACAATTTTTAGTTATTTTCATGAGTACAATGATTAGGGTGTGAAGTTTTTTTTTATGTTTTGTTGCTCATCTTCTAATTAGGGTATCAACATATTAAATTTTGGTGGTTGCAAATAGAGGTTGCAAATTTTAGTCATAACTATGGCATGTGGATAATGCTGGAAAGTTGAGGGATTTCTGTTTCAAATTTTTTGAAATTCAGAAATTTTATTATAATTTGATTTTTTCTAGGGTATTTTTTATGTTTTTAAAACTAATTTTTTTATTAGATAAATATTTTGGCCTCAACTTTCACACTTGAAAAGTAAAAACCCATATGCAACTAATGCACAAGAATTTGTGGGGAATAGTAAATGGAAATGAGAAACCACCTACAAATGCCAATAAACTACTAGATTGATCTAGTAGAGATGATGAGCCAAGGCCATTATTGGTGCTACTCTCTTTGATTTGGAGTTATATCATATAGATTTAGAAAAATCATCTTAAAAAAATGTAATAATTTGAATAAATTGTTTGGAGCAATAGTGGTTAATGCAAAATTTTCTCTAAAACTTCAACTTTTTAAATTCAAGTTGGATAATGGAGTTATAATATCTAGCCATTTAAGAAAATCTGAAACCTCTCTTTCAACAAATAGTAGAACTCAATTTTATCGTGGATGATGAGGATGCCAAAGCTATTTTGTTAAACGATTTCCTCCTAAATTTAGCAATGCCATCTTTACTCTTAGTCAACTATTCTTTCAAACTTCACAAGATATGATTTTACCTCTTTTAGTTGAAGAAAAGAGAAGAATTGTAGGAAATACATAAGATGATCCTCAAATTGAGATAACATTATACATAAGAAAAAATCATATAAGATTAGATAAGTCAAAAAGGGGATTGCATGTTACTATTGCAAGAAAATAGGTCATAGCCTTGAATTGTAAAGTTTGAGCCAATGATGTTCTTGTATACAAGAGAAGAGACAAGGAAATAAAACAAATAATAGATGGCCAAACACAAAGGAAGGAACCTAATACCATGCTTCTCCTTTACCTTCATCTGAGAAAATAAGAGGATGAACACTCATGCACCTCTTATTGCACACTTGTGTGTGGTTAAGCTCAAGGTGTGAGATGAAGCGATTTGGAAGCTATGTGTTTGCTCTCAAACTGATACATAACCTTAGCATTCAATGTATTCTTCTTAAAATGACTTGTAAGAGGCTTTACTTATAGATTTTGAGGGAAAGGATCAAGCAGATTCAATCTCAAGATCAATGGCTAGGGATTCATTAGGGTTTTGATGCAAGGAGGGGCCTTCAAGTGACACTTCATGGTTGGTGTACTTGGAGTGGACAAGGATTGAGATGATTTGGATGGCTATGATTTTCTTATTTTGATTAAATGGTTGAAATTGAACCTCTTCCCACATGTGCGAGAAGGATTATGGGGAAGAGTGATATGACAAGTATTCTCTCACACATGTGATGAGTATTTCATAAGGAAGATAAATTATGGCATGTGTCCTCTCACACATGTATGAGAGATCACATGGGGAAGAGGGATGAGACAAAGTGCTCTCTCACATGTGTGAGAGATCACATGAGGAAGAGTGGATGGTGTAGATTTTTTAGGATAAAATTGAGGGTTAGGATTTAATAGGATGTTTTTATGGGTAAGTGGGGTTTGATGTGATTAGTGATAAATTAATCACATTTTGACTTTTTGCAAGTGATTAATTAGGTTTAGAAATGTGAACCAAATGGGGAATTAAGTAAATAAAAAATATTTATTTAGTTTTTTGATGATGTGCATAAATTATTTATTTAAGGTGGATCCTTATAAAATAGATTAATTAATCAAATAAAAGACCCCCTATTCATCCAATTAATATTAGAAAAAATATTAGACAAATTGATTAAATAATTAATAATAAAATAATATTTTTTGATAAGTGCTGTCAAAAGAGTAGCTCCCATTATATTGTAACCCATAAAATAGGTGCATTGGCTCAGATTGAGCTTAGTTCAGTTCATAGGATTCTTATATGTAACATTACAAAAAGAAACCCATCTATAACCTCTGCAAGGTGCCCAATCTGTGCTAGTGAGAATAAGTCCCCATAGTTACTGATATAGAAGTTGAATGTCTCCATGTTTTTGCATGCTAACCCTTCCCTAAATAGAACCAGAGCTTCATGAGTGATTTTGTTGGCCTTCACTGCATTGGCATAAAAAATTCCAGCAATAAAACCACTAGTAGGAATTATTTGTATCTTGGAGATTGCCTCACTCATAGCCTCCATCTGAGTTAGATGGATAAGAGCACTCAAAAGCACATGCCCCCATGTCTTTTTCCTGAGCAGCTACACCACGTTTTTGAAGAAGATTTCAAAAGACTCTCCCATCATGAATGTTTCCATTGTCCTATTTTGAAGAGCCAATAACATTCAAAACTACAACACCTTTCAAAATTTTGAACAACTGACCTCTTTGCATCCTCTTCCTTGCATTGGAAATAAACACCGAACGCTTTTTGGTTATCCATCTTTGTGAATGCTGAGGAGTCTTTCAAAATTTATAGCTTTGGTGAAAATAATCCGATGTTGATCATCAAAACTTGGGTCACATCCATCAAGCACCAAATCGCAGGAATAATATCACTAGTGTAGATATTGTAATTTTGCTGTCCTGGAAAAAAGATCTGCTTCACTAACTGAGTGATTTAGAGGACATTGAAATTGATTTAGAGAGTATTGCACACCATGAGGAGTACACAAGTGAGCTAGATATGCATAATTGAAAGAGTTTTCTTCCCAAGATTCCTATAAAAGAATTCGTAGAATGACACATTGTTCAACCAGTTAGTCCTTATAGATGATTTAGTACATTCCACTCCAAGTAGTCTGTGAGTGATCATTTCATCAGTTGACAAGTAAAGATAACATTTGGGGATGAATCCTAAGTTTCACTTCAGGTCAATTTGAAGATCAAAACTAAACCCTTCAAGGACTCCAATCATGTTTCTCTACGATCCAATATTTAGGCCACCATAATGTTCTGATCCGAGAACGATCTGCTTGGGTTTTCTCTGAACACAAAAGTCTGATTTTGAAGCTCAAGTCTTGTTAGCTTGAAGTGTCCCCACTCATCTTTCATTTTTTTGCATAGTCGTACTCCAAGATTTGAACAAGGCCAAGCCATCTCTCTGCACAGTCTTCAATTATGATGTTCTCACTTTGTACCACACCCTGGTTTGTCTAAAAATCTGCAACTTTATTGGATTCCTTGAATACATGAGAAGGGTAAAGTCCTCAAAATTGTCTAATAGTACCCAATTTATGCCTACCCATAGTTGTAGCTTCCACCTCAAGGCTTTTTTATTCTTTATGGCTTCGATGCGAATCTGGTAGTCACCCTCAATATCTATGACTTGAATGTTTTAACCTTGCACAAGCGAAGACTTTCCACTAGAGCTTCAAATTCTGCCTCATTATTGGTTCCATGTGGTATGCTCTTGGATAAAGTCCATTTGATGTTTTTGTTCTCATCCCTTACAATACACCTTGCACGTGAAGCCCTGGGTTTTCCCTTAGAGGCCCTGTCAAAATTCATTTTCAGTCTTCCATTAGGTGGGAGCTGCCATCTTGCCCCCTTTCATCTCTCTTTTGAGTTTGCGGCAAATATACAGTGAGATGGGAACTTGAAAGTAGTCCATTTGTTCATTAATCTATCATCCTAGCAAGTGAACGATATTTTCTTCTAAGTTTTAGCATGAGAGTTCACCCATTCACATATGCTTCTATCAATTGTTTGAATTAGTTCATCCAATGTGTGTTCGATGTTATTGAAGATTCTTCAATTTATCTCTTTCCATAAGTGCCATATTAACAATGATGGGTTGACAATCCATATGCTAGCCCAAAAGGCCTTTTGGTTTAGACTTGGCCAACATCGGAAAAATTCAAGGATATGTTTTTGTCAAGGACTAGGCCATTCGAGCATCCCCTGCAAGCAGCTCCAACATGAGACAACTAAAGGGCAATTTACTAGCAGATGTTCAACCGTTTTCTTCGTTCTCCTTACATAATACGTACCAATTTGGACCCTCAATTCCAATGGATTTCAATTGATCTCTCGTCAATATTGTTTTATGGAGAGCAGTCAATGTAAATGCTCTGAATTTAGGCAAAACCCATTGATTATATCATAGGTTTTTGGGCCAAGATCCAATATCAACATCTTTCTATTGGATTTGATATCTCAGTTTGAGCTTTTGGAATCACACCAAATGATTTTGTCTTCCTTACCATTTAATACAATTCGTCTTTGTCTCATTGTTTCAATGAGAGTCTTTTTTGCTTCAATGTTGATTGGTAATTCTTCAAAGTTGATCCAACTATACCTGCCATTTAGCTCAAAGTTTGAACAATTCACATAACCAACAACTTTGTTTCCCATTATGTTCACCAAAGGGTCCATGCATTCTCTTAAAACTTCAATATCCACTAAGGGATGGTGTCCATTCCAAGAGTCTCGCCAAAATTTTTCTTATTTACCATCATTCACTTGCCACATCATATGGTTTCTGATGGTTCCTCAAGTTTCCCACATGAATCTCCAGGTGTGGGAGCCGTTAGATGAGTTTGCAATGGTCAAGGTCCTACTCGGGTCGCTGTAGTCAAGGTATTTATTTTGAAAAATTCTACACCATAACTTATTTGTGGATTTGTACATCTTCCATATCAACTTGGCTCCCAACAACATGTTCTATTTAAATTTTTGATCCCAAGTTCCCATCCCACCTACTTTTCCTAGCTATATCCCAATGAACTAATAGAATTCTTTTGGTTTCATTAGAGCCCTCCCACATGAAATTTTTCATGGTTCCATCTAAAATTTCCAATACTCTTCTAGTGAGTTCATGTTTGACATTGTATAAATTGGAATAGCAACTAGGATTGCCTTGATCATTGTTATGCGACTAGCCAGTGTGAGCCATCCACCTTTCCAAGTTGTGGCCTCATTTCTGCAAGTCTCCATTGTGTTACTCCACTAGTTTTTTCTCGCAACTCCTTTGAAGATTGGGGCTCCCAATTATTTGCAAGGAATTATGTCAATCAAAAACCTCAACAATTATGCTATCTTCTCTAGAGAAATTCCTTTATATAAAACAATATATTCTAGATTTCTCTTTGTTTATGATCTACCTTGTTTTTTTGACATAATTCACCAATGTTTCTTTGATGGCTTTTGCCTCTTTTAGAGACGATTCTCCAAAAAGAACTGTATCATCAACAAACTGTTGATGAGTAATAGGGTCTACATATTTGAGTTACTGTAATTCCTTTCCAAATTCCATTTTTTTTTTCTGTTCTATTGTTCTTACAAAATCTTCCACCATTATTAGAAAAAGGAATGAAGAGAGGGGGTCTCCTTGATGGAGTCCATTTGTGCTTTTGAAAAATCTACATAGAGTACCATTTACAAGGATAGATAATCAAGTAGTAGAGTTACAATAAATGATCAATTCAATCCAAAGGTCACTAAAAACAAATCATTTTATTACACATTAGAAATCGCCAGTTCACCTGGTCATATGCTTTGCTTATGTCTAGTTTTATTATCATGCTTTTTTGTTGTGTTCTATTTACTGAATGAACTATTTCACTGGCTATGATAATACTATCTAAAATATCTTTGCCTAGGGCGAACCCATTATAATTGACCAATATTATGTGTCCCAAGGTCAATTTTAACCTGTTTGCTAGTGCCTTCACAATAATTTTATATAGTGTATTACATACTGATATTGGTCTGAAGTCATTGAAAGATGAGCATTCCGCCTTCTTTCAAATGGGAGTGATTAGGGTGTTATTCATACCTTTCATAAATTTTCTCTTTTTCCCGAAACCTTCAACTATTTCCTATACCTCCCTGCCAATGAATTGCCAACATTTGTGATAGAAAAGCGCAATGAAGCCATTTAATCTAGGTGATTTGTCTAGGTGTAATTGAAATGCAACAAATTTAATTTCCTCTTCAGTGAATGGAGATGTGAGCATTTCATTGTTTGTACTCAATATTAGCAACAAGATGTTACATAGTGTTGGAAGTGTGAAGTCCAACGACCTTTTATCCCTTACACTTTCTTTCTCCCACCAATATCTCTTTGTCCTCTCTTAGTGACAAAAATATTATGATGTGTGGATAATACTATTAATACTTTGAGTATATGCTACTATACATATATTATGTAACAAAATTAATAAAACAAAGATTTCCCCTGCTTTCGAGGATGTAGCGTTTTACAGTGAACTATGTAAATACTAGTATTTTGCGTTCTTACTGTTTTTATCTTGTATCTTTAATTTTGTTTCTACAATTTGTTTATTTGCACTTGTTTTTATCAACAATTGGTATTAGAGCTCGATGAAGAAGCTGATCGAGAATTTTGCAAAACATTTTTTTTGAAAAACGGAAGATGTAGATAAATGTGTTGATTGTAGCTACGGGCTACATACTTCCGTCTTATTGTGAGTAATAAATTCATATAGCCTATCGGCTATTCATTTATTGAGTTAATCAAAGTGAAGAGGTGCTTCACTTGGTAACAATATTATCTTCTAATTGGGCCGACCTTCCTTGGAATTCGCATCATTTAATTGTAATTATATTTCTTATATTGTGGCCGACCTTGTTCTTGAAGAGGTGCGACCTCTCCCACAAATTGTATTTATACAAGGTCATTTACTTCCATTTCATAATCAATCAAGTTCTCTCATTCATATTCGCACTCCTTGAAGAAGTTCACACTTGAGCATCAGATCATCATATTGGTGAAGCAAATTGAATTCAAGGGGAAACATATTTATTTTGTATCTTCACATCTAGGAGAGGTGCTATTATTCATTGTATCAAATTCGGCCTTGTGGGGCCTAAGTCGTAAGCAAATTTTTGCTCTTATTCCTGAATATATAAGCGATATATTTGCTGGGTTTTTCCCCTCGAGTTGGAGGCTTTTCCTAGGGTATCTTGTGGTGTTCATTGTCTTATGTGTTGCATTTTCTGATCCTAAAACTAACATGGTATCAGAGCAGGTTTTTGTGAAGATCCGATCAAATTTGTGTAGTTCATCAAATTTGTTATACTAACTGGTGAATCGTTTCATGTGAGTGGGGTGGCTTGCGTTGGATTTATTCCCTTGAAATTCAAACATTAAAAGCATATCAATGAAAGCCAAAGCGTTGAAAAAATTGTTGAGATAGTAAATCAGATCAACAAAACATCACTAAATCTATATATGTATCTCACTTCTGTGCCATCGTCTGTGGGGGATGTTCGGGCTAGGATTATTAGGAGCAGTGTTTGGCGTAGGATGGTGGATCTGGGTGGATGCCGTCAGTTGTAGCTCCTCCAAGAATCGTTCCTCCATTATTTGCTAGGCATATTCGCTTCATTTGCAACGCTAGTCGAATTGTCCTCCATGATTACTCGCCATACGACGATGAAGCCTGCAGTTATTTCCGTTGATGGAGGCAAAGCTATATGATGCAAAAAAAGAAGTCGGAAGTCTCCTTATACTGAGATATGTTGAGTGGAAGTTGCGCATCACTGGCGTTGGCTACATATCACTCTGGAATACACTGCAAGGAGTCGTGTTTATTGGATGAATATCTGGTGTCAGACAACACCAAGTTCTCTCGGAATTTAGGAAATCATATTATTATGATGCTCAGGAAGCAATATTATCTCCAGAATGACCTTCAATCTGATCAACGTGATCTTTGGTTTCTGCAAATCTAGTGCCTTCTCAGGCCCGTATTGTGCACAAAAGTTTGATGCTTAGGAATGCTTGATCGAGTGCTAGGCCGCACTAGAATCCAATTACAGAAAGTTGTGACTACCTTCACTAGTTCCCGAGAAGCAAGGGAAGATTAGAACAAGAATGATCCGCTTCAGATTGATTGCGTGTGTTGATGTAGAGAGAGTTGCACTTTTGATAATGGCGCTCCAGTATCTACTGAATTCACTAGATGTGTGGCCAAAGTAGGAGGCTCGACCACAGGAGATGATCACCCACCTTTTGCCAAATCTGCAATGCAATGAAATATCTCTTCACCCACAGGCGAACTCAAGTTTGAAGGTTGTGTCAACTCACCCATAGGCCTTGCAGATATCATTGTTGAAAGCATAAAGGGCATCTGGCTAGATTTACTGCTAATACTGAGACATGGGCCTATGATCAAGTCATGAACCTGTCGAAGGAAGGTCATGAATTGATCTAAGTGTAAAGAGCAATAAATTATATTGAGTACAATGATTAACAAAGATAAGTATTCTTTGACTGTATCTTTGAATTCATCTCTTGGCTAAAATTCAGTTTGCTAAGTTGTTGAAAATATGACATTATTTATTTGAATTGTGTGTGTAGAAAAGACCGTGTCTTTCTCTTGAATGGTGATCATTGGGATGAGATATTTTGGAGTCACCATTCATTCACTGTGAATTGTTTCATACTAGTTGTGAATATTTTTGAGTGTGACTCAGAAATGAAAAGAGAACCGCAAGTTTGATTGTGATTGGATGGTCACATCGACACCATCTCTATGTGCATGGACTGTGATGGTGCCTTGAGAGGCCTGGTCCTATATTGAATATGCTGGTTGCATATTTTGTCTAAGAAATCAGTGTCGTGCAAAGTGTCTTTTGTTGTGCTAAGATTAACATTTTTGAGAGCAGAAAAGATGAAAGCAAAATGTATCGGAATCAACAAGATAAGTCCTATTATTTCTTTTGATATATGCTACATATTTCACTTTTAGGTTGATTCTTATATATAAACTTTAAGATATAAGCATTTCATGTTTTTAATATTGTTCATGAATTTTTTTATGTATTCATGTTATAACTTGGAACAGTAAACCTTGTATGATTCTAGGCTTGATATTTCGTTGAAATGGAAGGATTTCACTTCCAGAGGATTCTTTGCAATCTTTGTGGCAGGGATCAAGAGGGAGTTCTGTGACTCACTAAGTTGAAGTGAAGGTTGCAGAGTTGCAAGGCTAATGCTAGAGTCCTTAGAAGACATCTTCGACTGGTGAGATCAAAATTGTTCAAGATAGTCAATCTAGATTTGCCATTGGTAGCTCCGCAAACCTATTCCGAATAGAGTGATCTAGGATGAGGTCAAGGAGGACAATCCTAAACTCTCCACAATACCAAAGGTGTGTGTTGGAAAACATTTCTCTAAGGCAAGTGTTGTAGGCAATCTTGGACGAAGAGGTCAGAAGGTTGATGCAAACACTTGAAGATTCAAAGGGAGTCTACTGAACCTGAAGAAGATGGTGATCTAGTTGATCTTGGTTCTTTATGTTGATCTATTTCTTACTGGAGAAGTTCACCTCTTTATCAAATGCAAGGATTTAGCTTCTAAATTTGAAATGAAGGATCTTGGTTACATGCATTACTTCCTTGGTTTCAAAATTTGGCAGAAGCCTAATGAGATCATTCTAAGTCAAGGAAAGTACACAATAGACATCCCAAAGAGATTTGGTATGATGGATTGCAAATCCATGTCTACGCTGATGGAGACCAATTTGTAGAAGATAAAAGAGGCTGCAACTAGATCATATATGGTGGATCCTACCTTGTACAAATAGTTGATTGGATTGTTGACACTAGACCAGATATTTGCTATGCAGTGAGTGCACTTAGTCGGTTTATGTGTGAATCAAGGCAAATACATCTAGTTGCAACTAAGCATATCTTGAGTTACTTGCGTGACACAGTTGGGTATGGCTTGAGATATTCTTTTGATGTGTCTTGAAGTTGCATGGATATTATGATTGGGCAAGATGTGTTGCTGATCGGAAGAGCACCTCTGGATGTTGCTTCAGTTTGGAGTCTGTGATGATACCCTGGTGTAGCAGGAAGCAGTCTTCAGTGGCACTTAGTACTGTAGAGGCCAATTATATTGCAGCTTGTGTGACAACTCGAGAAGCAGTGTGGCTTCAAAAGCTCATTGCAAGATTGTTTGGACAATCATTGGAGCCGACTATCATCCATTATGATAATCAAATTTGTGTGAAGATTTCTAGTCGAGAGGAAGAATCATCATTAGTGATCTTTTGTGATTCGCTTTAATGCATCTCTCTATTAGATAAATTTGAGGTGAAAGCCCTTGTTTCCACCCTCTGGGAGTAGCCATGGTGGATGTCATGTTGAGTGACTCCATGACATCACATGAGAGAGTCCACGATGGTTTTCTTGTACTTGTGTTTATTCACCCTCTGGGAGTAGCCATGGTGAACGTCACAATGAGGTGACGACATCACGTTGAGTGATTCCGTGATGGGAAATTGTGCACATGTACCATACATGGGAGTAGCCATGATGGTTGATATCATGATGAGATGATATGTTCCCTTCCACATATGGATGTAGCCATTATGGGAGTCACGTTGAGAGAGTCCATGACTTTGTGTATCGAGAGTATTCCTCCCTAGCTAAGAGGGAGTGTTGATGATTGTAGCTATGGGCTACATACTTCCATTTTATCGTGAATAATAAATTCATATAGCCTAACAACTATTCATTGATTGAGTTAATCAAAGTGAAGAGGCGCTTCACTTGGTAACAAAATTATCTTCTAATTGGGCCGACCTTCCTTGGAATTCACATCATTTAATTGTAATTATATTTCTTATATTGTAGGTGACCTTGTTCTTGAAGAGGTGCGACCTCTCCCACAAATTGTATTTATACAAGGTCATTTACTTCCATTTCATAATCAATCAAGTTCTCTCATTCAGATTCACACTCCTTGAAGAAGTTCACACTTGAGCAGCAAATCATCATCTTGAGCAACAAATCATCATATTGGTGAAGCAAATTGAGTCCAAGGGGAAACACATTTATGTTGTATCTTCACATCTAGGAGAGGTGCTATTATTCATTGTATCGAATTTGGCCTTGTGTTGGGCCTAAGTTGTAAGAAGATTTCAGCTCTTATTCCTGAATATATAAGTGATATATTTGTTGGGTTTTTCCCCTCAAGTTGGAGGGTTTTCCTAGGGTATCGATTCATTGCCTTATGTGTTGCATTTTTTGATTGCTTTCATTTCTGATCCTAAAACTAACAAAATGGAGAATTGAAAAATTCTCATGGAAGAATTCTGGAATTTGGAAGATGTAGATGGAATCATTACTGATTCAAAGAGATCTTTCAATAGCATTGGAAGGCAAAACCAAGAAGTCAACTGTGATGGCCGATGAGGAGTGGGAGAAGCTGGATAAGAAAGTGAGAGAAACCATCATCCTCTCATTATCTAGTAACATTTTATTCAATGTTTTAGTGGAAAAGACATCAATAGGATTATGGGGCTGGCATGTATGAGGTGGTTTCCTCTTCAAACAAGGTTTTCCTCATGAAAAATTTATACAATGTAAAGATGAAGGAGGAAACATGTCAAATCATCTAAACGAATTCAATACATTGATCAACCAATTGATCTCTGTTAACATCAATTTGGATGATGAAATCAAAGTCATTCTATTGTTGTTTTCTTTATCGGACATTTGGGAAGGAGTACTGATGGCAATCAACAATTCGGTGTTCGAAAAAAAACACACTAAAATTTGATGATGTTCTTGCCACTCTTCTAAGTGAAGACATGAGGAGGAAAAGTCAACGAAATTCATTGGGTGATGCCTTGATTTTTGGAAATCAAGGAAGGTCTCAAGATAGGGGCATAAATTACAATAGGAGGAGATCAAAATCTGCAAGAAGATCCAAGTTGAGGGGAAGAAATGAAGGTTGCTGGTTTAGTGGTAAAGAAGGTCACACCAAAAAGAATTGTTGGTCATACAAAAAGGTGCAAAATCAACAAAAAGAAAACAAAGTTAACACAACATATGAACAAGATGAAGGTGCACTAGTATTGTCAACAAGTGAAACTATAGCTGATTCATGGGTATTGGACTTTGGTGCCTCTTTTCATGCAACCTCGTTCTGGGAAGTTTTCAAAAACTATCAAGAAGGAAAACCTGGTAGAGTCTACCTTGGTGACAATGAACCTTGTGACATAGTTGGTAAAGGTGACGTGATGTTGACATTAAAGAATGGAAATAAATGGTTATTGCGAGATGTAAGACATGTTCCCAAACTTAAAATAAATTTTATTTTTATGGGACAACTAGATGCTCAAGGATGTAGCATCACGTTTTCTTCAAACTCTTGGAAGGTGACCAAAGGAGCCTTACTGGTTGCAAGAGGCAACAAGTTGGGAACTTTATATGTGCTAGAAAGTAATGCTAAAGTGGGAGCTATGATGGTGGTTGTGGATAGAGGTATGAAGCTTTGGCACAAGAGGCTTGGATATGTGAGCAAAAAGGGACTTGAAGTTTTGCTCAAAAGGAATCAACTTTCAGGTTTGAAATCAATTGATTTGGAGTGGTGTGAGTATTGTATATACGACAAACAAAGTGGATCATTTTTTCGGAGTCTGGACATGACAAGAAGTCAAGGCATTTGGAGCTCATGCACTCAAATGTTTTTGGTCCTACAGTCCACCAAAACCGATAGTGCTTGTATTATTTAACCTTAGAATAAGATTACAATAACACCATATCAATCCTTATTTTGTAGGAACCTAGACATGCATTACTGAAGTGTTATCAATCCTCCAAAAAATTAATTGAAACAAGGTGGGTTCCACCTTCCATGTGGGCGCCCCATGTGCTCCTACTATTTAGGAACTCAAAGTGGATGCCCCCACATGTTCCTATTATTTAGGAATAATTACAAATGTCAATTTACATGTTCATTTCATTCAAATTTAATCTCTTTCTAATCCTAGTGTTGGGGAACACTTTCCAAGGACTTAGGAGATACATGAAATACGTTTAGGATTGCAATTAAATGGCATCCTATTCCCAACAAGAGATAACCTCTATTGGAGGGGAAAACTATTTTGTAAATTTTCTTGATGATTGCACTCACAAAGTTTGGGTATATATGCTACATTGGAAATCAAAAGTATTTAGCAAATTTAAAGTTTTCAAAGCTATTGTTGAAAATCAGATTGACAATAAAATCAAATGTTTAAAAATGGATAATGGTGGGGAGTTTTTCTCTTTAGAATTTGATACCTTTTGTGTAGATAATGGCATCTATCATACCAAGATTGTTCCATTCACTCCTCAAGAAAATGGTGCATCCGAGAGGATGAATCAAACAATTTTGGAGAGAGCTCGGTGTATTCTTTCTAATGCAAGTTTGGGCAAGGAGTTTTGGGTAGAGGTAGTGAATACATCAGTATACTTGATTAATTGAGCTCCTTCATCTTGATTGAATTTTGACACTTCAGAGGAGACATGGTTCCAAGTAGAAGGATTTCATACAATCACCTACAAGTTTTTGGCTGCGAAGTGTTTGTTCATGTTCCCAAGGAGAAGAGAACGAAATTGGAACCTAAATTTGAACGGGGTATCTTTGTTGGTCATAGAGAAGAACAATATTGCTTCCGATTGTAAAATCCGATCACAAACAAATTAATTCGTAGTCGGGATGTGGTTTTTAATGAGAAGGCATTTTTCAGGTCTGCAAAACATGGGCTATCAACAAAGGAATATGTGCCACTAGAAAACATTACAAATGACAGTGGTGTTTCTTGCTCACATTTGTAGTTTTCACATCCAAAAATGGCACCAACTATGCCTCCACAACAACCATTGATACCAAATTTGGCATGAGCTAGGGAAGAGATTAATCCCATGCAGGAGCTGCCACTTCAAGTTTCAAACTTTAGTCAAAGTTCCAATCAACAATTAGCTCCTATGCAAGTCAATGAAAACTCTACACAACCACCTTCTAATCCTTTTCTGCCCTTTCAAACCTCCATGAAAGAGTTGTTCCATGGTCAGACATAGCCAATAAATAGTTCTTCATGGCCACACTTAATGGGAAATAAAAATCCCACACAAGATTTTGATGCCGGTGTTTTCCCTTATACATCCCATGTGCAAAATGAAAACTCCACGCTACAATTTATAACCAATCGCAACAATTCGATAAGCAAAGACAATATAATAGTGTTCCCATGTGGCCCCCACATAATTGGCCCTTGCAATCAGAATTTGTATATGATCCAACTGTGGGTAATATTGATCAAAATGATGTGTCTCATTTGTAGGGTAATTGCCATACATAGGGTATTTGCCTTTCACAACCTGCTAATATACAAAGTAATGTTGGTAATCTTGGTGATAATATACACAGGCATAATACTGGTGATAATAATGGGGGTAATTTACAACATGTTACAAATAATCAGAGCCAAGCTTCTCAATTGAGGATGTCCACCAGGGAATGTCAACCTCTATAAAATCTAGTAGACTACCAATTTTTTTTTTCTATCAAGTAGAGACAGGTACCTTCAAATAAGCTTGCAAAGATATTATTCATGATAAGTGGTGTAGTGTAGAAAAATTTAACCCTTTACATTTTCTCACTTATTTGGGCCTTCCTAGTTAAAATGGACTTAATAAAGCCTATATTTAGTGTTGTTAAATGTACCCCTTTACATTTACACACTTATTTGGGCCCTCTTAATTAAATTGAGCTTAATTATGCCTTAATAAGTCCATTAATTCATTTACAAGCCTAATTAATTACATTTCCCAAAGCGGAAATCCAACAACAATTAATGCCAATAAATAGCACTTCACATTGAGTAATGTGTGTTCCAAGAATAGGGACCTGGGACCCATTCACCCATGGGTGAATGGGTCCTCCCTAAGACCTTGAACCCATTTTTCAATAATGTTTTGACGGTATTTTTATGATCCTAAATTCAAATTTCAAATGTCGGCTTGTAATGTTTTAATTTCGAGAAATTAAGGATAAATGTCTATAAATACAAGGTTATTTCATCAATTAAAAATGTCTAGCAAGAGGTGAACTTAACAAGAGCCAAGATTATTGTTAAGAGAATTCAAGATCATATTTCTTCATCATTTGTTGTTGCATTCAAGATATCAATCATCATGTCAAAGCTATGTTCGATCATGCATGTTTTTCGAGCTAACATTGTGATGTAGGTTTCATGATCTAATCCAAGCATTCAAGTCAAAGATTCAAAGCAAGATTCAAACATCAAGATCCACATCTATTGAAGCCATTTAATGTAAGATCCTCATCAATATTTCAGATTTTCAAAGGTTCATTCAAGGGTTTGGTGAGTTGCAACATTGAGTTGTTCATTCATCATTCCTTTTGTTATCATGGAATCTAGTAGCACTCGATCCACAAATAACCCCCTATGAAACTTGTTTGTTTCATAGGTTCGTGATGTTCAAGCATGCAAAATGATGGCAAATTTCAATTCACCTCAATGCACGGTCCAAAGTCTCAAACCGTCTATTTGAGCATTGCCCTATGTCTATCTCTCGAAGACCTTTGAAACAAATATCTTTGCGAATTCTCAACCCTTAAGAGTTAGTAAACTTGCCAAACATGTCAGAGCGCTGAAAATCAACGCTCCTACATGTTGCCTTAGTCACTTTTCATCTCCAAGTGCAGGAGCACTTTTTTTCAACGCTCCTACATGTTTTTGCCTTTGCTAAAATTGCACAAGCGGTGAAAATCATTGCTTGTGCACTTTTTGTCCAAACTTAACTTCAACATGCATGAGCGGTGATTTTCACTGCCAATGCATATTCGTAGCTTTTCTCGCCAAAATTTGCGCCTTCATTAATGTGTAAGTTGAGTTCATTTATGAAAATTTTTAAGTGACTTTTAAGTTATTTTAGGCTAATCATTCTTCATTTCATCTCACGATTCTTTCTCTCTGCGTGCTAGACACTTTCTAATCTCCTGCAAACTCACGATTTTGAAGATTTCTTCAAGCATCGAGTCAGGCGTCGCATTTTTACTAGGTATGTTGCTATTTTTTTCTTCTTTCTTCTTCGCCTCTTTTCTATCCCTCGAATAGAGTTTTGGTGTGTTATTTTTGAAGTTGTTTTGACCTTTCCACACCCGATTTCAATTTCTATTAGCTTGGAATCCTTTGCCTTATTTTCCTTGCCCTTTTATGATTTAGATCCTAGAGTTTTTCGTGCCATCTCCTTGATGCTTTGCCACGTGATCTTTCACTAACCTTGATCAATTTTTTCACTAAGTCCTACACATGCTCGAGCGAGGTTTTTCACCGCTCAAGCAAACATTTGCACTTCCCCCTCATTTGCAAAGGTGCTAAATGTCCCCTCTGTAACATAGTTTTTTCATCAACTCCAAATGTAGGAGCGGTGAAAATCACGGCTCCTACATGAAATATCTTTTACACAACACATGTCAAAGCAGTGAAAAAGTCTGCTATGAAATCTTGGCCCAAATGAAGGATGAACAATGCTAAAGAGCTGAAATTCAGCGCTCGAACATTAAACTTGACCTTTCCATACTTCACCAAAATGTCAAGGCGCTGATTTTCAGCGCATTGACACATTTGGAAATCTTACATGTAGAACATGTAAGGGGGCTGATTTTCAGCTCCCTTACATATTAAATCATCATTCCAAGTGTAGGAGCAATGATTTTCAGTGCTCCTACATAAATGACAATTTTTGTCCTTAACACCCCGAAATTGCTCCGTTTTCACTCTGAACTTCATTTCTTCGCTCTTGCTCCATTTTTTGTATTGAACTGCTCATTTCACACTTTCTCCACATCGCTCGCTTGATTCATGCTTCCCAATGCTACAATTTTGCCTAACCTATGTTGATTCACCATCTTTGCAATTTTTCTCCATATTTCGTCAAGTGCTCCCAAAAGTGATATCCTTTGATCCCGATTCTTCTAGATGACAACAAAGAAGCCTTCATCTTCTAAGAAGGAGGACAAGATGAAATATAAATATCAAGGTGTCTTTCTACCTACAGTGGTGATTTTGAAGGTGGATGAAATAAAGGACACTGAGGTTGGTCATTAGGACCTTGTAGACTTTGTTAAAAGAATTGAACAAAAACCCTTGAAAGATAGTTTGAGAGCCATTGTCCACATAAAATTGCATCTGGTGTCCACATTCTCGACATCTACTCATCACATAGAGTTTGTTCTCTAGGTTGCATCCCACTACATTTGAGAGAACAAAAGTGTAATAGATTCCTCTGGACAAGTGATGATGAGGCTAGACACTTAATTCTTTGACATTGTCTTCAAAGTTCCACATATGGAAAAATACACCGAGATCTCAATGCAACAAGCACAAGAGGTTTATGATGCAGATCCCACCAAGGCTACAATTTTGATTAATAGCCAATGGTTGAAGACACCTAGGCATACTATCTCAAGGTGGCCAAAGGGGCTTCTTGGGAGCGACTTCAAAGAAGATGTCAAGGACATGATCACTCTCCTGAGAAAGGTTAAAGGATTGCCTGAATCATCTCATTTTTGGGAGTGGATGTATGAATACATTCATATCGTAAGAAGACAAAAAGCTCATATTGATTGGGGAACACAAACCAGTGACGAAATTCATGAACAATTGATAAATGTGCCTACCACTTTGAAGTTCTATATGAATTCTTATTTGGTGTATGCTGCAGCCATGATGAGGCAATTCCCAAGGTTATCTACAAAGGGAAACTGACACTCAGTGCCTGTGTACAAGTATTTCTATCAGTTGGAGTTGAGGGAAAGTCTTCATCATTTCAGGAGGGTTACTGATGCCTTCTTTGCACCTCTCATTTTCAGTTTTGATCCAACTCTCAAAAAGAAGAGAGTATCTGATGAGGCCTACAAGGTGGTGAGTAAGGTTGGGTGTATATTCTTGCAATTTCCAACTTTCACTTACATGAGGGTAGGTTGCTACACTAGGTGTCCTTACATGCTTCCCAGGTATCCCTCAGATAAGTGGATACTCATGGAGCTATGCAAACAACTTATCTTAGTTTACAAGGAATGAATGAGAATTCACAATCCGGGTTTCAAGTTTCCATTAACGATTGGTAGATATACCATTCAAAGTGTACAAAAAGCCAAATTAGTCTATGTAGAAATGCAAGTCATGACAATAAGGACATACAAACACATATTTGACTTTGATTACCAGAATGTGAATAGGAAATTAAAGAAGGATCACAACCGCAAGTACCACTTTGAAGACATATGGGATGAATGCAGAGATGAAGAGGACATCCGCAAAATGGATTATTGCAGTTTATCCATAGAACAAATCAAAGATCTTGGTGTTGTTGACCTTCCAGAGGGTTTCAAAGATCCCAATGACATTATGAATGCTGCCTATGATGAAAATGAAATTTCTAAGAGACCTTTGCCTTTGATTCAATGGTCTAACAAGGAAAGTATCTTTATCAGGGAAAGGCTTGCCCCATATTGTCCAACACAACAAAATGGTTGCACAAACATTGTTTCTAGATGAAAGCCTTTAGGACAAAATCAAAAGGAGAGGTACCTGGAGCAGAAGCCAGCTAACAATAGGAACTCTACACAAAAGACAAGCATGCGGCTACCCCCTCTTCTTCCCTTAAAGGTCTAAAATCAAGTTTACTATTAGCAAAAGGGATACACAGACAGTTGAAGAAGAAGAGGCCACAAAATCTAAATCAACTCACTCAAAAGGGAAAGGACCGGTTTTTAAAGAACAAGAATCCGAAGGTGAAAGAATCGAAAGTGAGGAATCGGTTTCTGAAGAAGATTCTAAGGAAGAAGAGGATTCTCTAGAAGAGAAAGATTTTGAAGAAGATGAGGGTGAACAAGAAGGTGATAAAGAGGAACTCAGGCATGCCGAAGAACAAAATCCGTCTCCACATGAGAATGTTGTCGAAGACTTTCCCCAAATGTCATTGCCCATTACTTCAAATGTTCCTTACACACCTCCCAATCCTAACACTCCTCCACATCCTCTTCCTACATCACCTTCTCCCACATCTACCATACATGCAGTAGACATTTCTCATCCCCATGCAACATCAACAATGCTTGTCACTCCCACTGTAGTTTTAAATATTCAAGTTGTTGATATTTTGTCAAGCTCTCCATCATCCATTCCTAGTTTGTCATCTCCATCTTATGACATCACTTTTGAATCTAAATTGAACAGGTTTAAGAATGAATCTTTGCAAGGTCAACTACAATCTATTGGAGTAGTCATGACAGACACTACCCCAATTGTCACCATACCAATCATTTCTACATAAGCGACCGTGACACAAGAGTTGACGGTTAACCAAGAAGCATATACTTCCTCTCTTCCCCCTTGGTTGGTATCTCAAGTATTGAAACGAAAGAAACACATGATCTCTCCAGAAGAGCTCGATCTTGAAGAGATAGCCCCTCCAAAAGCCAAGGGGAAGGAAAAGGCCAAAGTACATTCAAGGCTTCATATTGATAAAGTTGGTCAAAATTTTGTAGAGATTGGTCTTCTTACACAGGAAGAAGGTGATGTTGCCATGGAGGACTACACGGTTACAAGAATCCAACTCAGAAAAGTGACAAAGGCAAGTGCCAAGGCAGATGCTCAGGTGGTCCTAGATGCATTGGCAGGAAGGCTTGACAAGATGGAGCAGGCCCGAGATGTGTACAAAGAGAAGGGCGAGCATTATGAAGCTGTTTTGAGAAAATTAGTAGGCTCTTCAAGAAATACACAATCTATGGCTATGATAAGCATTGACGAACCAATAGTACTAAAGGCAAAGAAGTTTTCCTCGAAGGGTAAGGCGTTGTATGATTTTATTGATGGAATGATAGAACATGGTTCACAAGTTATCACTGCTGCAAATGAAAAGGCTACTCAAATAGCTAAGTTGAAATCATAGCTTGAGAAGAAAGAAAGCATACTTTCTCAAGAGCAAAAAGAAATGGACAAACGCCTCTCATTTTGGTCACAAATGAAAGAGGCAAAGCTAAGTAAGTTGGTGGAAGTTGGGGTAATTCCTGACAAAGAGAAATATGTGGAGGTAAAAGAGATGTTCAAACACTACATTCAAGTGATCAAATCTCTTATTGAAGACATCCACCAAGTACAAGAAGATGCCAAAGGACATCAGGCTATCCTAGAAGATGAAATTAAGGAGTTGTTGGGTAATCTCCTTGATAAAGATCATATTTTCCTCCCGACCAGTGAACTTCCACGAATCTACAAGGAAGTCGTCATGAAGCAAGTAGAGGATGCCAACTTTTCAAAGGCATCAATGCATGCAATTTGTGACTTACAACTTTGTCTTGATAATCTCAAGACGCATCTTGACATATGCAAAAAGCTTCACTCATCTGCTAGAAGATAAATTACCAGAGTTCACACTATAGTGGATTATACTGTTGCTTTAGATGAGGCCTTCATCCTGGAGACAAAGAAGAAATACAAAGACTTCTGTGCCCAATGCAAGGAATCATGAATAATTCTTTTCTTCTCCAGAGTTAGATAGTTTTTGCTTTCATTTACGCATTTTGTAAATAGTTCTTGACATCTTAGATGTCTTTTTGAGAACTGTAATTACATGATAAAACAAAGATGTTTTCCTATAAAGGTGGGTGACATTTTTGGATAAGTCAATTAGTTAGGTCAAATTTTCCTAGATTTGCTCCTAGTTTTACTCTTTTGATTTTCCTAATTTTTCTCTCCTCTCCTGTCTATAAATATGAGAGGATCCTATTGTAATATTTTATTTTTACTCTTTTGCAATGAAGTGTTGCCCATTTGGAAAAGCAAATACATGAAAGTTTGTGTTCATCTTTGTATATCCATTTTGATCAATAAAGAAGGAAGTTGCATACTATACTTTGTGTTGGATCAATCATCTTTTGGATTTAATTAAGATTGGCAGCGATTAGTGTGTGATATCTAAGGGCTTTGAATAAATCTATGTAAAATTTGTGTTGCACTCTTTATTCAAATTTGTGTTTATGTTTGGATAACTATCGGTGGATTATCTACAATACTTTGTGCTTGTAATTGTTCATGCTATTCGTGGAATTGTTGTATCTAAGAAGACCTTGTGCTTCTAATATGACAAACATTACATCTCTCAAGGATCCATTGGTGAAAACCCACATAATGACTTTGTGCCTTTGTGAGATTTTCTTTCTCATTTCATTGTTTATTATTATCATACTTGGTATCTCTAAGCTTTGCTTTGACAAGATAAAGATATTGGAATTACTGCTTTGTTTTTAGTTTAATTTTGTATTGAATTAGAACTATCAATCGTGAAGCATTGTAAAACATATTCTCTAAACAAGAGAGAAGTATGAATGTGACACACCCCCATCTCGTAATTGTAGTATACATGTTTGTGAATATTTAATTAGTTTTACTTAGCTTCTGTAAGCAGTAAGAAGGGCGCCTCCCCTTTCTAAGAGGAGAGATTACATCTCACACAACTGTGGTTGAAATCAAGGTTGTGTAATCTATTGAAAAGAGGATTACATAATTTTCACCCAACACCTTTCATGCTATTTCATTTCATTTCAAGTTTTAATTACCAAAATAGGGTTTGACCAAGGCAAACTTATTGATGTTACAATGTCGGGTCTCTTACTTCCAGCGGCTATAATAAATAAAAGAGGAATAAATTAAATAATAGCCTTTGGCTATTTAATTTATTATAGATCAAATTTAAGTGAAGGGGCGCTTCACTTCATTAAAGAAATAATATTTATTATTTATTCTTGGCCGACCTATTTAATTATTGCTATTTCTTAATGAGGCCAACCTCATGAAGAGTCACATTGTTTTGATAAGGTGATGATCATCTCATTTGATCAAGTTCATTCATTCATATTCACATTCCTAGAAGAAGTTCACACTTGAGAAGCAGATCATCATCTTGTTATAGTAGATCAAATTCAAGGAGAAACATATTCATTTTGTATCTTTGCATCTAAGAGAGGTGTTATTATTCATTGTATCAAATTCGAAATTGTGTTGTGCTTGAGTTGTAAGCAGATTTTTGCTCTTATTCCTTGAATATATAAGCGATATATTTGCTGGGTTTTCCTCCCTCGAGTAGGAGGGTTTTCCCAGGGTATCTTGTTGTGTTCATTGTCTTATGTGTTGAATTTTTTGATTGCTTTCATTTTTTATCCTAAATCTAACATGGTATCAGAGCGAGTTTAGATTTGATCAGATCTATCTAAGCAGATTGAAATGTAGACCTTGAGACGAACTTCATCATATTTGTTGCTAACAATATATAGATAGTTTTGAAGGCTTTTGTGGTTGTCAATCTTTGACATGCTAGAAGGAATAGGTAATGTTGTTGAGTTTGTGTAAGTGCCATGGAAAGAATTTGGGGTTGGACTGTGTGAGGGTGTGAGCTTCAAAATTTAGTTCATTTTACTGGCCATGGGTTGAGATGAGTTGAAATATATTGACGTCCTGAAGTTATTGTATGCCTTAGAGTGTGGGAGTTGCCTTGTTCAATTAATTTGTATATACTCTATGCCATGGTGATTTTTTATGTATTATTTCTGGGCTGTAAGTGTTGACAATGTACATTGCTTTTAAAATCTAAGTCTAATTGTTTGTAGAAGTAGTGTTAAGTCAAGTTTGTCGTGACACTATATGTTTTCCAAGTCTGGTGTCATGTTGTATATGGAGGTGCTATGAGAGACATATTTGCATGAGTTGTTGGCATCAAAGAGTTGTTTCTGAGTTTACTCATGTGAAGAAGATCTGAAAATTATTGAGAGATAATGAGCAGATCCCAAGAAAGATAAGTCCATACCTGAAAAACGTCTAAGTACATTACTTAAGGAGATTTTGATTTCAATGAGATAAGTATTTCATGTTGTATAATGTTCATGAATTTTTTATGTAGTTATTAATTCATGCTATAACATTGGGATAGTGAATCATGTATGCTTCTAGCATTGGTATTTCTCTTCGAGATAGTTGAGTTCTATGAAATTTTAGTAATCTCTCTTGATAATGCTTCCAGGATGAATTGAGGAGAAAGAGGGTGATGAGAGATCACATAGAGAGGAAGAGCTTGAGGCATCCTATTAGGAAGTCATGCCGACTAGAGAAATGATCAAGCATGGAGTCATAGCTTGCAGCCATGGGATTGAGTTGGTAGCTAAAGACATCTCTCGAAGAGGAAGAACCTATTCAGGTTGTCATTGTGATCAATTTCTTCGAAGAGGAGGAATTAACCTTCAAAGGGAGTCTAACAAACCAACAGAGGCAACCTTGGATGAGGAGGTCAGGAGGTTGATGTAAGAACTTGGAGATTCAGAAGGAGTCTCATGTTTTCAGATTGAAGAAGGTTTTGTATGGCCTTAAGCAAGCCCCTCGTGCTTGGTATGAGAGGATTGATCGATACCTGATGAGCTTGGGCTTCTCCAAGAATGATGTTGATTCAAACCTATACTTCAAGAAGTATGGTAGAGGCCTAATAAGATCATTTTGAGTCAAGGGAAGTATACAATAGATATCTTGAAGAGATTTGGTATGATGGATTGCAAATCCATGACAGCTAGTTCAGATCTTATGGATCCTACTATGCACAGGAAATTGATTGGATCATTGATGTATCTAGTCAATACTAGACCAAATATTTGCTATGCAGTGAGTACACTTAGTTAGTTCGTGTGAATACACCTAGTTGCAACAAAGCATATCCTGAGATACTTGTGTGGCATAGTTGGGTATGGCTTGAGATATTATTCTAGTGTGGACTTGAAGTTGCATGGATATTTTGATTCTGATTGGGTAGGGTGTGTTGTTGATTGGAAGAGCACCTCTGGATGTTGTTTCAACTTGGGGTTTGTGATGATCTCTTTGTGTAGCAAGAAGCAATCTTCAGTGGCACTGAGCACTACAGAGACCAAGTATATCGCAACTTGTGTAGCAGCTCGAGAAGCAGTGTGGCTTCGGAAGCTCCTGACAGGATTGTTTGGACAATCATTGGAGCCAATTGTCATTCATTATGACAATCAAAGTTGTGTGAAGCTTTCTGTCAATCCAGTGTTTCATGAAAAAACTAAACATGTTGAGATCAAATACCACTATATCAAAGATATGGTATTGAGGAAAGCAATCCAGTTGAGATACATTAGCACTGATGAGCAGTCGACTGACATTCTTGCCAAGCCTCTCTCTAGAGTAAAGTTTGTGAAATTTTGGGACAAGCTTGGAATTGTGGATAATGAAGCCCTAGCTAAGAGGGAGACTCAACTTCAGTGATCTTTTGTGATTTTTCTTTAATGCATCTTTCTCTCTAAGAGAAATTTGAGGTGTAAGCCCTTGTTAGTGCATTTTCCTCTGAGACAGAGGAATTTGTGGTGCAAGCCCTTGTTAATGCATCTTTCTCTGTGAGAGAAATTTGAGGTGAAAGCCCTTGGTTCCACCCTCTAGGAGTAGCCATGGTGGATGTCATCATGTTGAGAGACTCCATGATGATTTCTTTGTACTTGTGTTTATCCACCCTCTAGGAGTATCCATGGTAGACATCATCTTGAGATGACGACATCACGTCGAGTGACTCCATGATGGGCACATGTGCACATGTTCTTTCCATACATGGGAGTAGCCATGATGGACGATACCGCGTTGAGTGACTTCATGATGTGTTCTCTTCTCACTTATGGGTGTAGCTATTGTGAATGTCATGTTGAGAGAATCCATGACCTTGTGTATCTGGAAGTAATCCTCCCTAGCTGAGAGGGAGTGTTGATGTTACAACATTAGGTCTCTTACTTCCAACGGCTATAATAAATAAAAGAGGAATAAATTAAATAATAGCCTTTGGCTATTTAATTTATTATAGATCGAATTTAAGTGAAGGGGCGCTTCACTTCATTGAAGAAATAATATTTATTATTTATTCTTGGCTGACCTATTTAATTATTGCTATTTCTTAATGAGGCCGACCTCATGAAGAGTCACATTGTTTTGTATAAATACAAGGTGATGATCATCTCATTTGATCATCAGGTTCATTCATTCATATTCACATTCCTAGAAGAAGTTCGCACTTGAGAAGCAAATCATCATCTTGTTACAACAAATTGAATTCAAGGAGAAACATATTCATTTTGTAGCTTTGCATCTAAGAGAGGTGCTATTATTCATTGTATCAAATTTGACATTGTGTTGTGCCTGAGTTGTAAGTAGATTTCTGCTCTTATTCCTTTTATATATAAGTGATATATTTGCTGGGTTTTCCTCCTTTGAGTAGGAGGGTTTTCCTAGGGTATCTTGTTGTGTTCGTTGTCTTATGTGTTGCATTTTCCGATTTCTTTCATTTTTGATCCTAAATCTAACAAAACCCCCATTCACCCAAAAACAAACATTTTCCCCTCTCTCTTTATGTGTTGCAAATTTATAGGTTCATAGGTTGAAGAAAAGTTGAAGATCTCAAAAGTGCATAGTTGCAAGGTTGCATTTGTTGTCATCTCATGGAAACTCAGATCCCAAATTTATTTTTGACTGTCCGACTGTGAAACCCAAAGGATTTGGAAGTGTAGACACAAGTGTAGAGGACCCAAAAATCAATTTTGGAAAGGTGAACAAAGACCCATTTTCCTATGGGCGAATGAGTCCCAGGACAACTTCTGAAAATAGTGTTTTGTGATAGGTACACAACATTTTCCATTCCAATATTTGTTAGAAGCTTTACTATTTTCTAATAGCCTTATGTTTCATCTATCAAATTCAACTTTTACATCATAAATGAGTGCATTTGGTATTTTAATATTTCTCCCAAAACCCCTATTCAATTAGTTTTTTCATTGTTTCTATCAAAAGACACTGTAACTAATTTTGAGGTAGGTTTTAAGTGTCTTCCATTCATCCAATTTTCATAAAGAACTAACTATTTTTTGTAGAGTTATGTTACATCTACATGAATTAGGTCTTAGGTTATAGATTTGAGGTCACTTTCTATCTTATTTTCATCTCCCAAAAGTGTTGTTTAGTCATATTTACAGCGTGCACACATAAAGAAAATTGCAAGATTCCTCAAAGAATTCACCCACCTAAGGATTGAAAGGGGATTTTGATCTGAGGGATCTCATTTCTTGAATGAAATAGAAAATAGGTAGGTTCATTACACCCAATTTTCTCCTTTATATTTATAATAAGTTTGGTGAAACATTCCAAATTTAGTATAAAATCCTATGTGTTTTTAACCCTAACCTATTTTTCTATGTTTCAAGTGGATGGATGCCATGAAGGAGGAAATGGATTCATTAATTGGCAATCACACGTTGGACTTGGTAAAGCTTCCACCCAATCGAAGAGCCTTGAAGAATTGATGGGTGTACCGATTGAGAGAGGAAGAGGGAGGCAAGGAATGTTGTCGAGATCAATTGGTATTCAAGGGTTATGATCAACAAAAGGGGATTGACTTCAATGAGATTTGCTCATCGGTTGTGAAGATTAATACTATTCGAGCAGTTTTGGGTCTCGTAGTGGTTTATGATCTTGAACTTGAGCAACTTGATGTCAAAACTATATTTCTCCATGGCAACATAGATGAAGAGTTATATATGCAGCAACCTAAAGGTTTTGAGAAATAAGGGCAAGAAGATTTGTATTGCAGTTTGAGGAGAAGTTTGTATGGGCTCAAACAAGCTCCCCGATAGTGGTATCTCAAGTTTGACTCCTTCATGATTGAGCAACATTTCACCCGTTGCAAATCTAATTCATGTCTCTACTATAAGGTATTGGACAATGGTGAATTTTCCTTATTGTTGCTTTATGTTGATGATATGCTAGTAACCAAGACTAGAATGAGTGTTGTTTGTGATTCAAAACAACAATTGGCTCACAAGTTTGCAATGAAATATTTAGGGGTAGTAAAGAGGATTCTTGGTATGAGCATAATCTGGGATAGATAGAAGAGAGAAATCAGATTGTCACAAGATAAATATATTAACAAAGTTTTGGATAGGCTTAATATGCAAAGTGCTAAGGCTGTAAGCACTCCTCTTGCCGATCACTTTCTTTTATCTTCTGCAATGTGTCCCAAGACACAAGAAGAACAAGAAGAAATGAAAGGTAAATTGTCTTCATCAACTGTTGGAAGCCTTATGTATGCTATGGTATGCACTCGTCCAAACATTGCACATGTAGTGGGAGTGGTGAGTAGATTTATGAGTAATCCAAGTAAAACTCATTGACAAGTGGTGAAATGGATATTAAGATATTTGAAAGGCACCTCAAATTAAACACTTTATTTTTTGGTGGGAAAGATGCACAACTGCAAGGTTTCATTGATTCTAATATGGCTGGTGATCTAGACAAATGGAGATCAACCACTGGTTATGTTCTTACATTTGTTGGGGGTAGCGATCAGTTGGGTTTCTAGATTGCAACAAGTGGTTGCACTTTCCACTACCAAGGCTAAATACATTGCTCTTACTAAAGGTGCAAAGGAAATGATTTGGTTGCAACATTTAGTGGGCGAATTGGGATGTAAACAACATGTTGTCATGCTCTCTTGTGATAGCAACAACGCTATTCATTTGGCAAAGAATGTAGCATTCCATAATCAAACCAAGCATATAGAGCTGTGATATCACTTCATCCAGACTGTTATTGAGGAGGGAAAACTCAAAGTTGGGAAGATCCATACCAAGGTGAATCTGGCTGATGCTTCAAGACAAAGGTAGTTTCGAGGGAGAAGATCAAGAGTTTTGCAGGGCTTCTCTTGGCATTGTCAAGATGTGACAATAAGCCTAAAGTAGGGGAATATTTCTAAAGTTTGTAGTAGAGGTTGGACTTCAAGTGGGAGATTGTTGGAAGTGTGAAGTCCAACGGACTTTTGTCCCTCACACTTCCTTCCTTTCTCCCACCCATATCTCCTTGTCTTTTCTTAGTGACAAACATTACAATGTGTCGATAATATTATTAATACATCGAGTATATGTTGTTGTACATATATTGTGTAAAAAAATTAATAAAACAAAGATTTCCCTTGCTTCAGTGGATGTAGCCTTTTATGGTGAACCATGTAAATATTGGTGTTTTGCATTCTTATTGTTTTTGTCTTGTATCTTTAATTTTGTTTTTGTTATTTATTTATCTACACTTGTTTATCAACACATAGAAGTTCCTCTATCTTGAAACAGTTAGCAACCCATTTGGAGCCAAAAGTTTTTTGAAGAAATTTACTACCTCTATTTGGACATTTGTTATTGAATTAATGGGTTGACCATTCGAGCCGTTAATTATCTTGATTTTGTTTAGAAACCTTTTGATTTTTGTTGAATTATAAAAAAATGGTAGTTGAATCGCCACCCATCAGCCAAATTTACTATGATTTTGATCTTTAATCCTCTCTTGCTAGTATCTCTAAGTGCTTAGTTAGAAGTTCTTTGTATTTTCCATAGTCTATATTATACATTCCCATTGTGATAAGTTTTTTATTCAATTCAATCAATTCTTTCTTAATCCATTTTTTCTCTTCAAATATGTTTTTGAAGGAAATTATTTTCCATTCCTTCAATTTTGCCTTAATATATTGGAGCTTATTGGTAAATGTTTTTCTTACTCGCTAAAAAAATATATTGATATAAAATGGAAGGAATAATTTTTAAGGCTAAAGGAATGCAAAGAAATTTGAGCCTATTTCCTTTGCTTATTCATTTGAAAGAGTATTTTTGAAACTAGTCAAATATAAGAAAAATATTTTTCCTATAATATTTGGTTTAATCTTTGATAAAAAAATAACTAAAAAAATATTAAGAAATATCGTGACTTCATTAAAGAATATCTCATTCTCAACACAAAAAAATCCTTCAACAAAATATTCATTGAATAATTGTTTATTAATGTTGCTTTTGAAAAAAAAAATTATACCTTACACAAAATTGGGAGTAAGAAGATAACTAAACTTCTCTCACCAAAACAAAGAGAGGACAATAAGAGAACAAATAAATCAAAATAAACCAAAACAAAGAGAGGACAACAAGAGAACAAATAAATCAAAATAATCCAGAACTATTTGACTTTCTATTGTTAATGGAGAGACAAGGAAACATGTTAGTAAAAATGATTTAAACAACAAAGTTAAAAAGTTCTCCAAGGTTTAAAGGTGGCCATAATAAAAATCCACTCAATATGATCATAAGATTTCTCAAATCAAAGTTTAAAAGCAAAATGAACCTTGGGAGATTGCAATATGGAGTTATGTAGAATCAATTTTAGAGTCTATCTTAGTATATAAATTTTGATTTTCATCCATACTATATTCAAATTAATATCAAACACCTGTTCTCTTCGTAAGTGGTTTAAAATGATTTGTAAATCACTACTTGCACCACAAGATACACTGATCCACAAGTCCTCAATTTAATGTGTGAATGTAGCCCTTACTCTAGTACTAAGTTTTTAAAGGTGTTTTTGTGTCCTCTTTTTTGTGATGATTGTCTTTTCTAAGCACTTCTAATGATACTAAGAAAATTGAGTGGCATATTCTTGGTTGATTACATTTTGTGCAAAGATTACATATGTGAAAGCAAATAGAAGACTTTCACATTGTGTGAATATCCTTACTTATGGTCATATTTCCTATGTCATAATTTTTATGAATATGACAAGGATTTTTTTTTATGTATCTGCATAAAATAATCATATTCTCTTGTAGATTAACACTTTTTCAATTATAATTGTAAATTTTTTTTAGTGTCAACATGCACCATTATGGATTTAAGATATGTTGGTGATATGACTCTGATTAATCCATAGATGTATCTATATATAGTTATGTGCAATATCTATTTCTTGATATTGGGATTACTCAATTAGGTATATTCTAGATTTATCCATAGTTCTCTTTTTGACACATGATAGTGGTTAGATAGATGTTATTTGAGACTATATTAAAGGAAGAATTATTAGCATGCTTTCATATCTTGTATCTAATCCTAAGTTTTCCTTAGCTTTATATTATAATAGTGTTTGTTGAAACATGCTCATTTATATCATATATTCACATTTATACCCTTCATTCTTATCCTTAATCTTGATTAACCACACTTTAATGATAGTGGTTAGTGGGTGGTTATTTTATGATAAAGAGGGTGGTTAAACCACATATGTAATATTTATGTACATAGACCATTGATTAGCTTGAATATGTATTTTGTACATATATTCTCTCTATCTTTGTTCTTCATCTGCATTCTTCTTCTTCCTTCGTTGATCCTATAGGTGCAACAAGAGTTGGCGAGCTTAATTTTTTTCTAAATAATTGATCAAGCGGTGCAATCTCTAGAAGAACCCAATTTTTTAATCATGTGAATGCCTTATCAATGAAGTTTGAATTCTTTAATACCAAGTCTTAAACAAGGGGAAGCCAAATTTATTGATATAGATTATGGAATTAAAAGAAAGACTAGATCCAAAATCATCATCAACCATTTGAGAATACTTTTATCCTAAGGGATTCACTTAATAAATCAATAAAATAGCATGTTCATTGATTGGTTACTTATAAAAACTCTAAATTTTATTTTTACCCATTAAATTTATGTTCTTGACACCCCCTAAATGTATCCTAATGTAATGTAAATACCTCCCTATTTTCACTATGCATCTTATGTACTTATGTTTCAATTATATTTTTGTATCCCCTTACTATTTCTACCCTATTAGCCAAGAGTATTGCCCCCATATACATCTAACCCAAAACCAATTTTGATTGATATTCCTTACATTAAAACCTTGAAACAAAAAACTTAGATGAGCTATGAAAAATATGCTATATTGAATAAATATTTTAAACCCTTGCCACACTAACTCTAAAAATAAATCCCTTGATAAAAAATATATCATTATAATATATAAATTAATGTAGATTATGATTGAATGGTTTATAAATATTTGGTATTCTTTTATATAAAGTTGTATTAACCCAAAAAGTGTCCAATAGTTGGTTTTAGGAAATTTAGGCAGGATTAAAGTGAATTTGCCTAACTTTGGTTTTACCATCATTTCATTTGTTAATTACATTAGAGTTGGGATTAAGTAGACACCCTTGAGATTATGAGGGTTTGTGGTGTAGAAATAGGTAATTTCGTGACCCTTCCAAGACTGTCATAGTGAATGATGTTTCCTTTGATTGACATGTGCAAAGTGATCTATAGAGGATTTGGAATGCCAATTATAAACACCCCAATACCTACCCATATCACACTAGTTAAATTATCCCTTTCTGTCTAATATTGAAGTGATATATTAGGTCATATTTTGGCTATTTTAAAAAACCCATTATGTATGCACATTAAAAGGTATTTCTTTAGAGGTGAATCCCTTAGGGAGTTAATCACCTCAAATGATTTTCATAACTCCTAGCCTTCAATGGCATGAACGACCTATTTAGCACAAGGCATAATGCTTGATCTATGTACATCAATCATGCCCATTCCCTCTAATATTGAAGTGATATATTAGGTCACATTTTGTTTATTTTAAAACCCCATTATTTATGAACATTATAAAGTATTTCTTTAGAGGTGAATCCCTTAAGGACTTAATCACCTCAAATAATTTTCATAACTCCTAGCCTTCAATGACCTGAACTACCTATTTAGCACAAGGAATAATGCTTTATCTATGTACACCAATCATGCCCATTCCCTCTAATATTGAATTGATATATTAGGCCACATTTTGATTATTTTAGAAAACCCATTATGTATGCACATTATAAGATATATTTTTAGAGGTGAATGTCTTAAAGACTTAATCACCTCAAATTATTTTTATAACTCCTAGCTTTCAATGGAATGAACTTCACATTTAGCACAAGGCACAATGGTTTTATCTATGTGTTGGTAGATGGTCAACGCTCCCCTCAGGATTCATGACATGGACTAACCGCCTTCCATGGATCTGTTAACTCTGGCAGTTGTATTAGGCATTAACAGGCTGATCTTTTGGTGCAACGACAACTGTGGGCCACCAAGTGGTATCAGAGCCAAAGGTGTCGGGTTTCGAATCCCCTTGGGTAACACTAAGGGGGAGTTTGTTGGCAGATGGTCAGCGCTCCCCTCGAGATTTGTGACATGGACTAACCGCCTCTCATGGATCTGTTAACTCTGGCAGTTGTATCGAGCATTAA
>CM021109.1:8151276-8230401 GCA_007115665.2 Sequoiadendron giganteum
ACTACACAGATCACATGTCGAGAGTTCATTTATGGCTTAACAAAGCTTAGTTAATCTTGTTAGTATTTCATGCTTAAGACATTTTTGAAAGGATGCATCTTTTTAGGCAGTTGATATATATAAATATCCATTTTTGTAATATGAGGTAGAAGGAGAAGATTTAGCAAAAAGATAGATTGCGGCAAGCATAATATTTTTCAGAATGTTTGCATTTAAGAAGACTATGTTGCATGTATAAATTTTGAGGAAGATAATGAAAGATTGTTGATTTGGTGGCTTCATTCTGGTATCAATTGTTTGTTGGATTTCTGCAATTATGTGATTGTCTCCAGTATGATGTTTCTTGATTATTTAAGTTGAAATATCAAGTATATGTTCAATTTATCAGTACACATTTGTTGTATCTGTGTGATTTGATTAATTGGGTTCTTTAAAGAAGAATTAAATTCCTTTCAGTCAATTACAGTAATCTGGGAATGTTATTTGGACCATTAAGAAGAATCAAATAGTTAGGATTGATATTTTGCCTCAAGTAGGGTCTATCAATCGCATTCTTGCATGTTTATACCAGTTATAAACTTATATTTGTATGCCAAACAATTATAGAACTTGCTAGATAGAAACCACTCATCTAAGACTTTCATTTGACTCCGTTTTACCCAACAAGGCACTGGTCTTCCATATTTCATTATTTAATTTTCTTCATTTCATTTAACATCTATTAACTAAACATATCAGGCTTCACCTTGATATTGCATATACAATTTATACCAAATTTAGATCATATTTCTCCACTGTCAAATTGCCATTGTGGATAGTTTAATCAAGTAGGAAGCATAGTTCAAAATCTGCAACATTCATATAGGTACACCCGCCTAGGTTTAGTAGAGCCTTAAGAGTAGAAGGTTCAACTGTACTGGTTGGCCTTGTTAGTTGGTCAATAGTGTTATGAGAGTTTGGCAACCTCTTGTGGTTCAAACCTACGTTTTTGAGACCTAACAGGGCCAACACTATGTATATCAGTCATGCCCATTCCTCATTTGTCTTATGGAAAACAATAAATATCCTAGGGAATCCTATGAAAACCATAAGCATATTTAGCATTTTCTTAGAGGAAATCACATAAAAGCTTGGTGAACATGTCATAAGTCACTTTGGATGGATCTTAACAAAATGAATAATAAACATGAATCATAATGAGGAATTTGGTGTAAATATGTATCTTACTAGCCAAAGAGAGAGGCTAGATTGTATAGAAAGAAACATGTTTTCTTACTCGCTCAATCATATATTGTCATAGAGTGGAAGACATGTTTTCAAAAGCAAAGGAAATGACAAGAAATTTCAACCTTTTTACTTAATCATTTGCTAGAGTATTTTTAAAACCAATCAAATATATTTTCTGTAACATTAGGTTTTTCTCCATTACAATCTTTCATTGAAAAGATTTAAAAAAAACCTTGAAATATATCATGACTTAATTAAAGAATACCTCATTTCTATACAATCAACGAAGAATAACTACTTATTAACACTCCTTTGAAAAATTCCCTTTTCCTTAGACCTTACACCAAACCAGGAGTAAGAACATAGCTTCTCTCACCAAAACAAAGAGAGGACAAGAGAACAACCAAATCAAAATAATCCAAAGCTATCCGACTTTCTACCACTAATGGAGAGCCAAGCAAACATGTTAGCAAAAATGATTTGAACAACAAAGGTAAAAAGTTCTCCAAGGGTTTAAAGGTGCCCATGATGAAAAGCCACTGAATATGGTCATAAGATTTCTCAAAATCAAAGTTTAACAACAAAATGAACCTTGGGAGAGGCAAATCAATAGAATTACGTAGCATCAGCATAAAGCCAGCTGAGCTTGCAAGCAACAATACCAAAAACACCTGCTTGGATTGAATTTGTGGAGAGGCCTGCCATGTCGTACTCACACCCAATATTCACACCAAAAGCTTCCCCTCTCATACAAATCATGCTTTGCAGTTTGTTCTACACATCATTGACGCCTTCCCTTATTCTTCCATATTTATCTCAGAAGAAATATACTTCCTCAAAAACGGCTTTAGCTTCCATGGGTACAATGAAATTAGTGCACGCAATCATCCTGGCCAGTTTGTGCATTCTTCCTATTGTGTGTAATAAGCTTGTAAATGCAGAGCCATGGACGTACAAGGGCGTGTCCTCCTTTCGTACTCTCGACATCGAATCCCAAGGAGGCCAAAACTGCGATGCGAGGAAGGAAATTTGTGGGGTTAATGTGGTTCACGAGGGATTTGTAAGGCAGGAGCATAAGCCTGTGTATATTAGTTATCGTGCTCTGGAAGCAAACAGAGTAGTGTGTCCTCCCCGCTCTGGAAGATCCTATTATACCCTTGGCTGTCACCATGAGAAAGGAAAACCTGTAAATCCCTACTACAGAGCATGTACTGTTATCACTCGTTGTTATCGACTGACTCAATGATATCTTCATCTGTATTAGCCTTCTTCTCATTTGCTCTGTCAAACGGTAACAATCTACAATATTTGATAGAAATGAACTTTGTGAATTACTTAAGAATCAGAGTTATTCCTTATGCCTTCGTATGCATTTTTGCATGAAAGTTGTAAGTACAGTACTGTTAAACAAGTGTAGAGTACAAAATAGAATTGTATTTATAGAAACGAGAATACAAAATGGCAGCCGGGTCTCTTCACACAATTCCTCACAGTTTTCAAAGGGGTAAGCAGTTTAGTGGGCAACCCGCCAGTCATTTCTAAATTTCTAAAAATTTGTAAATTTCAATTCTTCAATGCATTAGAGTTATATAATTTAACATAAATTATGAATATAGTTATCAAATTTATCTATGCTAGTGGTTCTAAATTGATGTTTTAGCTTTGATCTTTATGGAAAGTAAGTATTTTAAAAAGAAAAATATAATATATAAATAAATAATGATAATAAATTTGCACAATTCATATTATTGCATAAATTTGTTTCTAGATTTGATTGTGTCAAATTTTTTCATCTGAATCAGAAACAAATTTATGCAGCAATATATAAATATATAAGATATGATAAAATTAATATTGTATCGAGAGGTATTTTACAATGTTTGTAAGGAGTCTCATGTTGTGATCTATTTGACCAAATAATATGCTGCAATAAAAAAATAGAAATTGGAATCCAGTATTAGAACAATGATTAGGAGATTGTGGCAAAGATGCTCTAAGATTGTTGTTTCTAGAACTACACATCCATGATTCAATCCTTAATTTGTGAAGCTACATGGATCTATTCTAGTATATTAATCTTATGTGTGCATTCACCTACACTAGTATTTACATTTTAAACTTAGTGCAACTACTATAGACAAAGGGAAAGCCATTGACTTCCTTGATAATAGTCAAGTCATGCCTCTGATTTATCAATATTGAAAAGTGCAAAAAAAAAATGTAAATGTTGATGCAATTAAGACTACTCTAAAACATACGTGACTATGACTGAGTGCTTTTGTTAATACTTGTGTTTTAACAATTGATGACAAATTGATGATCCTAAATGATCTAAGATAATGTTCTTAAATAAAAGTCAAGATGATCAACTCAAGACCTTTAGCACACAACACAACATAATAATGGTTATATTCAAGGAAAGTCATCTTGGGAAGTGAGAGATTGGAAATTTAAACTAGGAGTAATATGAAAGATGATGTAACTAATTTATATTCAATCCAAATAGAGAAGCAATGCATGTAAGCTAGATCTATAACAATTCAATAGAAGTTAACAACAAGAAACATAAGATATACCATTAGAAAACCCTCGAAAGGGAAAAACCTAGCCTCCAAATCACACTGTCACCTTACAATACATTCTATAAGTTGTATTGCTCAATGTAAATCAAAACTCTATAATTGAAGGAATTTCAAGAACAAAAAATTGGGTATTCGATCTTGATCCCAAGCCCTCAATATATAGGCAAGGAGACCTAGGAAATCACTAATGGATTTCAAAATCTATGATCCAAGTTAGTCAAAATGGTCCAACATGGATCCACGTGTCCCTCTCCACGAGGAACTCCATCCAAGATAGAGTGTAAATCCTAATGATGTCAATTGACCCCGATGACCAAGTTACATGTAACTCCCAAGTGCTCCATGTGGGTGCAATAATATTTCTTACATACCTCATATAGATGACTAAAAAGAGTCAGCAAAGATGCCTTGACTAGTTCAACTTGGAAGGTCCAATATTTAATGACCATGTACAACTATCATAAAGCTAATAACACATGACATAGAGTACCAAAAAATGAATCTCAAGATTTCTTCCAAGCGGGGAATCCTTTTCCATGTGTGCATATCATTTATAATATTAAATAATTCCAACTAGCATTAAGGTTTGCAAGGTGTACAACACCTATTCCTAATAATCTATCATTTATTGTAAACATTATAAGAATCATAAGGAGTTCCATCACAATGAACTAAATGTTAGCCTGGATAATGTCCACTACCATCTTGTATCATTTGATTTTATCTGTACTCATTGAATTCAATAATATATCTCCATCTTTTATAGGAGTTTCCACCTTATCAATTATATTTATCTTGTCCTCCACTATAGCATAAAAAAAGTGATACTACACATCAATATGCTTTTTCCATGTATAGAAGGTAGGATTATTTGTTAAGCTAATAACACTCCATCTCATTGATTAAACATTATATTCTAACTTGACCCAATATTTGAACACAATTATTGGAGCTAAATAAATTCCTTACATTAATGAGTAGTTTTCATGTAGTTTAACTTTGTATTTGAAGGTGGTACCATAACCTAACTTTTTTTCATATCCAACTAATTGCACCAATAAACAAGATTAAGAAATACCCAAGAGTAGACCTACTATTCACATCTCTTGTCCAATCATAATCTATTAGTCCTTATATATCCACTATCCTATATAAATTTGGTATTCTCTAGTTGTATAACAAACACCTTGATATGCTTGAAAAATACTTGAAGACCATCTATTGTAGTCCAATGCTCCTTGTCTAGTTTAGATATATAAGTTCTTAGGAATCTTGTAATATTTGGCTATAGAGGTAGCCACCCAAGATCAAGAAGGTCTAAATAAAAGCACAAAAAGATCAAAAGATCAATATGATAGAATAAATATTATTCTAATAAAAACTATAATATAATAAAATTATGTACAAAATATGGTATACAAGAGATGCTTGAATATGAGAGCAAAGGTGGGTATATATAGGATACAACACCGAGAGATGGGAATGTACAACTCATGTGGGGTAAAGGAGATGTAGTCACATGTCTGTAGTATAACTCCAATGAGTAAGGAAATTATAAGTTACATCATGCAAGTACAACCTACCCAAATAGATACCTACCTAAGGAAGCTTATCTTACAAAATAAATACAAAAAATAAAATAATACACCACTTCCATAATGCCTAGTTTGGAGGGTATAGATAATTGGATGGATGGATCCCAACAAATTTATAGCCATGTTATATACCCATGTATAAAAATATTTCCCCAAAAAAAGAGGAGAAAATCCACACGAAAAAGCTTCCCCAAAAGAAGATAATGAGAGAAGGGCTAGGTGACTCCACCCAAAAGAAAGAAGAATAAAACCCCATGCAAAGAAAAACTTCCCTTTAGAATAGAGAGAAGAAGAGAGAATATGCAAGCCCCCTCAACTTGTAGTCTCATATGCCAATGATAAGTGTTGGACACGAAATGCCAAATATGATCCATGATCATTCAACATTCCTCCCCTAGGAATAGAGAAATCCAAAGATGAATAGAGAAGGCCATTCACCACTCTATTATTACTCTTGGTTTTGTCTCATAGGTTTAAATTTAAAAAAAAAAAAACATTAGAAGACCATAGAACCCAGTACAAGTTATTACCAACTAGATGTTTTTAAATTCCTTATGGAGGATTGGGAAAATATTTCTAAGTAGGATGACTTTCTATTCTTTATGTTTTAATTTCAAAAACTTTACTCTACTAATATTTATTTTGTTTTTTTTCACTGGCCTATGGTCTTTGACCCTATCTCTGCCCTCTTGGGCCTTTTGTATTTGGGTACAACGGACCCTTTAAATGCTACTTATTTTATCAAAAACATGGGTTCGAGATAAAAGTAACGAATAATAATGTTTATCCCAACATGGGAAAATAGAATGGTGTTGTGGCCCTTAGTAGCCCAGTAACACCCATTTAAATTTATTGAGTAGTATGATAGGCATATGCTCCCGATGTGACATCCAAAAGTATGAGAACACAAAGGTTGATAAAGTATCTAGGCCCTAGTGGTATAGGAACAAAAACAAGGGTATAGAATTGAAACTATGGCCAAGGGCCCTAAGGAAAGGAATAAAGAAAATGTAGAAAGCATAAAGCCAAGATAAACATTCTAAAGCCATGATAAGTAGCAAGAACCCACAAGCATGTTTACTATTAAAGTGATTGACCAACTTTAGAAGGTGTAGAAATGGTATGTACAATGTGGAATAGAGAGAATCATGATGCCCCTAAATATAATAGAAAAATGGAGTTTTTAATATGTTTATTGTACCCTTATTTTGATTTGTCTTTATGTTTAGTATATGCATAATTTATTTCTCATGTGGATTACTAGAAGACATTCATATTAAGGTCTCTATGATTAATAACCTTTGGTTTCATAAGTTTAGAATATTTTATATTTGAAAAAATATTTATCTAATTATTTTTAATCATTTTTAACTCCTTAAGTATCTTGTACAAACCATGTATGTCATCATTTCTCTTATAAGGTTCATTATTTGGTTTTTCTAAAATTTATCTAGGTGTTTAAGTGGCTAGCATCAAATATTAGCTTATTGAGCCATTTAAATTATGATGATTTTTCTTTCATGAAAAAATTAACACACTGATACAAAATAAGATGAACAATGTATATTTCTCAATCCATCGCCTCTGAAGTAATACACCAAATTTATTATAAGATCATATCACATGAAATAAAATAATTAGTTCTTTAGGTTGAGTTGTCAAATGTACAATAATATATCTAATGTACATTAAGTAACATGTCATCATTCATCTTCAATAAAACCACAAAATGTGCATATACTTGATCACTAATATAAGTATTAAACAATTCTTCTTCCATACATATATTTATTGACATGCAAGATCAATGAGAGAATAAGTAGATGGTGAACTTCTAAAATTCCCTAATATATATTATGGACCATATGAATAATTTTGTAGGATTTCCTCTTTAGGGAATTGTGACAAATGGTATCCTCAGACTTGATGTTTCACAGAAAAATCTTACATTCTGTTTTCATGTATTATCATTGTTATCTTGTGTGTAATGTATCTTAACAATATGGGATTTCCTCTTTAAGGAATTGTGAACTTCTAAAATTCCCTAGAAGAGAAATAAGTATCTTTAGACTTGATGTTTCATAGAAAAATCTTACATTCCTTTTTTCACATATTATCATTGTTATCTTATGTGTAATGTATCTCAACAATATGTGAAGAATTGGAAATGCATCTTTATAAATAAATAGTCTACTATTAGGGGGTATAATTGATGGATTTATGTTATCGTTAAACCCATCAGTTCTAATAATATTATTATCAATAAGATCTTGTTCCATATATTTAAAAGTGAAGCAATATTATGTGTAATTTACCCTTCAACTCTACAATAATTAAAATCATTGATCATATGACCTAGACATTGATTTAAATATCTAATAGATGAATATGAGGGAGTTTAATTAGACTAGGACTCAAAAACTTTGAAGAATATCATTATCTATGGATTCTTGAAGCTTAGTGAACTTCCTAGGAGCATTTGGTTTGAAATAAGAAAAAAATAAGTATTACCTAGTTGATTCACATTTTCCTTCTCATCACTACTTTTAAAAATTATTTTAATTTTTGATACCTATAAAGATAGAAATTAAGTTTACTTTATGATCCATGTTTAAATGCTTCAAGCCTACAAGAAAATTAGATCTCATGTTCTTAACTTTTGAAAGGAAGATTTATAAAATAAGAAAAACTATATAGGTACACATTATCTCAAATGTTCTTTCATGGTAGTATTTTTTTTTACAAGAATACGATGAGATGAGAGGAAAGGTATTGTAATTGAAGGTTCTCTAGAAATTTCATATAATAAAAATGAATATTGGAACCACCTATAGGGGTATCTACCATGACAAATATTCCTATAAGAAAGGAGGGAAAACCGAAATATTTTAATGTCGTTCTACAACATGGATAACATGTTTTTGATAAAGTAAACAACATTTAAATGGCATTGTACCCTTCACACAAAAAGCCCAAAGGGCCAAAAGGAGGCTAGTTCAAAACATAACATGAACTAGAGAAAAACTAACAAAAACAACTAACCGACAACTATAGAACAACAACCAAAGATTAAACAACCCCAAAACCAGATGGGACCAATCTGAATCCCTAAACCCGAGGCCACGAAGAAGCAATGGATTTGGGGAGTCCCTTCTTCTTCCTTAGCACAACCGAACAAGAAGACTCAAACTCGAAATTAATCGAGCGAGGCGATGGGAGAAAATTCGCTAGAGCCAGCTCAGGTGAGGAGCCATCACATCGAGATGGGTCGAGTGGTGAAGGAGAGGGGATAAGAGTGATCAAAGTGACAATAGAGTCGTTCAACAAGGGACAGGCAGGTTTTCATTTTTCAGGATATGCCCACTTTGAAAATTAGTAAAAAATATATATTCATTAAAAAAATAATTAAAAAATTTAGGCATAAGCTATGTGATAGTTAATTTTCCACCAAAGTGATTTGTGAAATAATTTTAAAAAGTAAGTATTTTAGGTGGATCACATCAAACAATATATTATATATTTTAGACAAAAACAAAACCACTTTGTGTGTTGCCCCTATTTTAACTTTGTAATATCCACTATTTTGAAAATAATAATTTGAAAATTATATTATGAGCACTATGAATCTTTTTCATATCACATTTAAAAAATTTAAGCATGAATATCTTCAATTGCTTATCGAATATCATTTTTTATCAATTTAAACAAAAAAGTGAACACTTTTGACCCCCTTTTGGTCCTCCATTTACATGCACATGTACCCAATAGGGAGGTACTTTAATCATACGTGTGTATCTAGAGGGGTATCAAAAATATAAAATGGAGGGATATAAATAAAATTAGGGGTGTTTATTAGTACCTATGAATGTAATACAATGTCATTTTTTATTAAGTGAATCCCATGGGGCTTTATGTAGGAGCCACATAAGCTTGAATTAATAGTTATTAAAAAATAACTTTTACCATGTCTAACACAATTAATAGGTACATGATTCACTATATAGTAGGCATAGATATAGACATGGTCATATATATATTGATAAGGTAGGAGAGTTTGAGGATAACAAGTCCACTTTTGGTTACAACTTTTGTCTTAGTTCTTGTCTCATTTGTTGGTTAGGTAAAAACCACATATTGTTGTTCTATATTATATTGAGGCCAAGTATCAAGGTATTGTGAATTTTGTCATAGAAGTAATCTAGCTTCAACATATCTTCATTGATTTTGACATTTATTTCCATTGGCCATCTATTGTTTGTGATAACAAGAGTGTAGGTTATAGCTCAAAGAACTTGATCCATCATTAATAGACCATACATATTGAGGTCCATATGTGCTACATCAAAGAGTTGATTCAAGGAAGATTAAATTGATCTTCAACATTGTCCTCTTTTAGAGAAAATTGTAGATATATTCACAAAACCCTTTGAATTAAGTGTATTCATTTACAATATTTGATGAGGTGCGAGAGGCTTGTTGAATCCTATGTTGAAATTCCCAATTCATACCCATTTTTATTTTTTTAACTTTCTTTATAAAGGGTGTCATCCAAGTTTGTGTCCCCTTAGTTGTGTCAATTTATCAAAATTAGGTTGAGATCAAAATTCTTGTAATTTATTTGTGAGATTAGCCTTTTACAATAATTTTGATCCAATTGAATATACATGCTTAAAAATCCCCCTAAAATTGTTTAGAATAATCAAAATTACCATGATAGATAAAAACAACAAGATTTCTATTTTTATTAAGTTTGTATTTATTCACATGGACTTAAAAATTTACCCAAAGCTCCATTTGCATAGAGAACCTTGAGAGGCAGTTTTGACCAAAAAAATCACACTTAGAGAGCAAGTTATTAAACTTCCAAATTTTCAAAAGTCTTGGAAAAAATCTAGAACTTAAATTTTGAAGGTTCAAATGATAGAATTGGGCTCTAAAATTTGGTAAAATTCATGGAGAATTTTTTTGGGAGTAGAGCTTTGTGATATCTTCACTTTAAAAAAATGAAAGGTCAAAAAAGTACCTAAATCAAAAGTTATGAATCCTAGAAGTTGAGTTATTTCAAATTTTTTTGGTGATAAGTGTTAGGGTTAGAAGGAAAATCTCTAACAAGTTAAATGCAGATTTAATTAATAAAACAAGGAAATAAAACACAAAAAAAATTATAGCAGAAACAAGACAACATAGAGAATTTAATGTGGTTCACCCAATCCGGGCTACAACCACAAAACCACAACCATCCAATGATTTTATTATGTAGTTTAAAACATATTACAATCTCGTGAATAATGGCGTACTACAACTCCCATCCCAACCGCTTATAACAAGCTTTTAGAAGCTTCTAGAAATTAGGGTTCTACAAAGTCAATTTTTTCTTTTTCAGTGACGAAGCGAAAAAAGGTGATTTTTTTTTCTTGAGGGTTTCCGCCCTTGAACCCCCGCCTGAGGCCCGACCCTACCCCGGACCTCGACGAGGATTCATGAAGAGTGTACAGTATAGCATGATCAGTCACCACATACCAACAATCTCCCACTTGGAGACTAATCAGGCTCCACACCAAAACAATCTACCTCTTGGAGACTGATCCTAGATGACACCGCTGCACTTACAGCTCCCACTGGAAATAAGCACCTTGGACCTTGCTTCTCTATTATACTTTTAACTATGAAGACCAACCGAAGCTGAAGAGGAGTTCAACTTCTCCCTTGTCACTGCCTTTGTAAACATATATGCTGGATTTGCATCTGTATGTATCTTTTCCAGCTTCACCTGTCCATTCTCCAACAAGGACTGAATGAAAAGATATCTCAGTTGTATGTGTTTGGTTTTAGAGTGCAAGGCATAATTCTTTTCAAGATGTATAACACTTTGGCTATCTTTAAACAAGTGATTTTTAGCCTGTTGTTTTCCCAACTCTTCCATGAAAATTTGCAGCCATATCATCTCCTTTGTTGCCTCTGTTGCAACAACATACTCTGCCTCTGTGGTGGATAAAACAACCACCTTTTGAAATCGAGAAATCCACTCATTGTTGTTAAACCAACTATAAATACATAACCTATGGTACTCCACCTGGTATATATATCCCCTGCCAAATTTGAGTCAACATAAACATTTATTGGATGTACCTCTCAAGTACCTGAGAATCCATTTTATCGTATTCCAATGCTCAACTCCAGGATGATTCATATACCTACTAACAAATCCTATGACATGTGCAATATCTAGTCTCGTGCATACCATGGTATAGATTAAACTGCCTACAGTTGAAGCATAAAGTACCTTGGAAATTTTTCCTTCCTCCTCTTGTGTCCTTGGACACATATCCTTAGTCAATTTGACATGACTAGGCAAAGGTGTGTTGACAAATTTTTCATTCTCCATATGAAATCTCTGCAACACCTTTTCAACATAATCAGCCTGAGATAGAAAAAAATTTATATTTTTTGTATCTCTTGTAATCTTCATGCCAAGGATTTGTTTTGCTGCCCCCTAATTATTCATAGCAAATGAATTTTTTAACTGTTGTTTTAACTCCTTTATGTGATCCATTTTAGACACTGCTACAAGCATATCATCAACATATAATCATAAAATAATGTAGCTATCTTCAGCTAACCTCTTAAAGTAAACACAATGGTCAAAATTACATTTGTTGTAGTCTTGCTCAGCCATAAAATTATCAAATTTAATATAGCATTGCCGAGGTGCTTGCTTCAAGCCATATAACCTTTTCTTCAATTTGCGCACTAGTTTCTCCTTACCTTTGACCTCAAATCCTTGTGGTTGTTTCATATATATTTCCTCTTCCAAATCACCGTGGAGAAAAGTTGTTTTAACATCAAGTTGTTCTAAATGCAAATCTTCAGCAGCCACAATACTTAAAATAGTACGAATAAAAGTCATTTTAACAACTAGAAAAAAGATTTCATCAAAATCAATACCCTTTTTATGTGCAAATCCCTTTACAACTAATCTGGCTTGAAATACTTTCTTACCTTCATTCTCTTTTATCCTGTAAACCCATTTGTTTGGTAAATCCTTTTTACCTACACGCAACTTGCATAATTCCCTAGTCTGATTTTTCAACAAGGAGTCCATTTCTTCTTCCATTCCATGCTCCCACTGAACCTTGGTATCCACCTACATAGTTTCATCATAACATTTTGGTTTGACCAACATCAGTTAATAAAATAGAATACAAAGAGGGAGAAAATCTTTCCAGAGGTCTACTTATCCTTGAAGATTGTCTAACATTCACTAGAGTTTGTGGTATTTGTTGTTGTTTTTGTTGCGAAGCATGAGGAACCACTGGAACATCGTTGTTTGGAGTATCATCCAACATTTCATAATCATTTTCTTTCTTCTCATGTTGCTACTTCTCACAATTTTCTTATTTTCAAAATCCCAAAGGCTATAACCAAATTCATCAATGCTTATCCAACAAATATACATTTCTTTGATTTTGGATCAAGTTTGTTTCTATTTTCAGAATCTACATATGCAAATGCTTCACAACCGAAGGTTTTGAGAAAAAAATAACTCACCTTCTTACCTATCCATGCTTCCTCTAAAATATCACAACCCAAAGGATTAGAGGGGCCTCTATTAATTAAATAAACAAGAGTGTTTATAGCCTCTACCCACATGTTTAAAGGCAACCCAACATACAATCTCATAGTTCATGCACACTCCATTATTATTCTATTCATGCGCTCAACCACTCCATTTTCCTATGGAATCCTTGGAACCATTTTTTGCCTATGAATACCATTAGAGGAACAATAATCTTCAAACTCTTTGCTGCGATACTCACCACCATTATCAAATCTGAGACATTTTAAATTTTTACCCATCTCATTCTCAACCAAGCTTCTCCATTTTTTAAAAGTTTCAAAAACATCATATTTCTGCCTAAGGAAATAAATCCATACCTTCCTAGTTGCATCATCAATGAATGTAACATAATACTGAGAGCCATCGAAAGAAGATGTCTAAGTTGGTCCCCATAAATCCGTATGCACAAGCTCCAATTTCTCATCTTTCTTTTGTTTCCCATCTTTGAGAAAACTAACTCTCAAGTTTTTTTTCCATACACACAACTTTCACAAAAATCCATATTAACACATTTTAGACCTGGTAAAGCATTCTTTGAATGAAGTAATTTCATACCGTTTGCACTCATATGCCCAAGTCTATTATGCCATAGTGTTGATTTAGAATCCACAACAACTATCTGATTTTCTGCTTGCTGAACTGTAGCAGTTGTTTTTGAACATTGATTTTTATCTGCAATAGCTAAAGTAGAAGGAACAATATGACTTGTACAAAGATATAAGGTGCCTACTTTCACATCTTTTGCTACCACTAAGGCACCTTTTGTAACCTTCCAATTTTTATCACTAAATGTAACAACACAACCTTCATCATCTAGTTGTCCTGCTGAAATTAAATTTCTTCTTAACTTTGGAACGTGCCTTACCTCATCTAGTAGCCAATGATTCTCATTCTGCAACTTAATCTTGATTCTTCCCTTTTCAACAATCTGATAGGGTTCGTTATCTCCCAAATAAACCGGCCCAAAATCACCTTGGACATAATCAAGAAAATAATTTCTATGGGACGTAGCATGAAATAAAGCCCTTGAATCTAACACCCAAGAATCATCAATATTGTCAAGGGAAAGAATCAAAGCATCCTCATCAGATTTATTACTTAACACATTTTCCTCTTTATTTCCTATGTTTTTGTCTCCTTTATTTTTTCGAGACCAACAATCTTTCTTTAAATGACCCGTCTTACCACAATACCAACAATCCCTCTTGTCTCTAGATTGGGACCTTTTATCCTTTGATTTTCCTCGTGACTTCCCATGACTTCTTGAATGGTTTCCTCTCTCCTTTGTTTTTCCCCTACTTTCTACATTCAAAATACTGCCTGATGTGGATGTTTCACCTGAGCTTTTCCTACGAATTTACTCGCTCAAAATAACACAACCAACATTATCAAATTTCAATGTATTCGAACCAGAAACATAATTTCTAACAACCATTACCAAGCTATTCCAGCTTTCAGGCAAAGAACACAAAACCAAAAGAGCCCTAATTTCTTCATCAAAGTTTACATTTACATAAGTTAATTGACTGGTAACCATATTAAACTCATTTAAATGATCAACAACTCGCCCACCTTCTACCATTTTTATATTAAATAAATGCTTCATGAGAAATACCTTATTTGAAGTGGAAGGATTTTTATATAACTTTTCTAGAGTTTCCATCAACTCTTGAGTTGTCTTTGTTTTTGTAATATTGAATGCCACTGATTGTGCCATACATAAATGAATACTACCAAGTGCCTTTATGTCCAAAATATCCTAGTCCTCATAAGACATTGTTGAGGTTTTCTTGGTTTTCCCTTCCAATGGCCGCCATAAATCCTTCTAATAGAGGTAGTCCTCCATCTGCATCTTCCATAACTGATAGTTCTACCCATTGAATTTCTCAACCTTCAACTTACCCTCATCTATCATTTCTCCCACTCAACCGTGAGACCTTCCTGCAGATGATAATCGAACACAATCTTTCTCTGATACAACTTGTTAGGGTTAGAAGGCAGATCTCTAACAAGTTAAATGCAGATTTGATTAATTAAAAAGATAAATAAAACACACACAAAATTATAGTAGAAACAAGACAACATAGAGAATTTAGCGTGGTTCACCCAATCCGAGCTACATCCACAAAACCGCATCCATTCAATGATTTTATTATCCAGTGCAAAACATATTACAATCTTGTGAATAATGTCGTACTACAACTCCCATCTCAACCACTCATAACAATCTTTTAGAAGCTTCTAGAAATTAGGGTTCTACAAAGTTGGTTTTTTCTTTTTCGGTGACGAAGCGAAAAAAATGTGAATTTTTTTTCTCGAGAGTTGCTGCCTCCAAACCCTCGCTCGGGGCCGAGCTCGACCCCGGACCCCAGCAAGGATACATGAAGAGTGTACAATATAGCATGATCAGTCGCCACATACCAACAATAAATTTTAAACTTTTAAAAGCAACATGAAAGGTGGTAAATTTAAATATCAAAAGCTGGACGAAAATATAAGATTCTTGATAATGCGATGCTTTTATTTTTCTTAAGTTTGTAATAGTTGCCTTGATTTTTCAAAGGGGATTCTATATATTGTAGATATTTTTTATTTGTAAGGGTTGCATGATTTTGGAGAGAAATAGGCTTGTAAAGAGAAACTCTATAAAGCTCTATAAATGTTTTTTTGAAGGATAATAGAAATCCATAATTTATTCTAGTATGTCTATTATAATGATCTTACTCTATTGAAACTAAGATGAATATAAATTTTCATTTTAAGTGTCATTTTTTGTGTTGTTTGTCCTTGAAGAGAAGTAAGATTTCAAGGAGATAAGAAAAATGTCAATTGCACATTTGATGTAAGATTCACTAGTTGAGTTTGCATTCTTTCAAGGAGATCAAGAAGTCATTCTAAATAGTGAATGTGGTTTTCAACATTAGTAAATGATTAATAAATATAATTTGAGTAGCAAATCATTTGGGCTTATGTCAATGTAAGGCACTAACATTTCAATCTAGTTAAATTTTGAATTTTTTTTAGCTAGATATTTAAATTATTGTAAAGAAACAATGTTCTATTGTTAAACCATGGAGTTAGTTTTGTTAGGGTAGTATATGTTTACAGTTTTTAAACTTTGAAATCCCAAGGAGAAAGCATCATTATTTTCAGTATATCTACCCACTCAAATATTTAAAATGAAGGATCGCAATTTAGTGTTGCATGTTAGTATTTTAGGTGCTATGTTCATGTCCAAGCATTAAGGGTACAAAAAAAAAATGATATTGTAGAACCATTTTCAAGTCCTTACTTATTTACATGAACAAGTTATCTACTATTTACAATGTAAATTCATTGTTCATATAATATTCAATATTGTTTGAGATATAACCACCTAGGTTTTGCAACGCCTAAAGTGTACGAGAGATTTATCTATGTCTCATTTATCTTGATTATATAGGGATTCACAACCCCTTAGAGAATATTGAAAGCATGTTGGAGAACCGATAAGGCTATTTCTTGGGGGGAGCTACCTAGTCCTTTCCCTCTCCTCCATATTCTCAAGGAATGGGTGTTTTCTCTTTTCTTGTGGGTGCTTCTCTTTCTTCATAAGGGGAAGGGGAGGTTTTCTCTCTTAGGGATATTTTTATGTGGGCACCTAACATGGCTACCTATTACCTATTTTCACCAACATAAATTATTCTTTAAAAGGTGGTACATTATGGAGGTTATAAATTATTTAATTTATTTTAATATATGTACACCTCGTTTAGCTTGCTTAGGCTAGTCATAGTATAATTGATATTGTAAAAGGTATCACATTCTACCATAAGACTTACTATCTCCATTCTTGGAAATTTAGGAGTTACGCTTCCTATTGGGTAAAGCGTCCACGTCCTCTCCCCTTGCATTTCTTATAAATGCATTCATCCTAGATGTATTTTGCATCTCTAAATTTTAATGAATAACATTATTATGCCTATTTGATTCTCATAGTCTTGGTATAGCAATAGTGTTGTGGCTAATTTTTACAGAGTAGATCCCTATTTTCATTTACTTATTGCAAAATCTAACACTACTAAAGAAATCAAATGCTCTTCCCTTTGATATAGCAATCCCAATGGTGTTTCTTAGCAATAATTTTAATTTTCCTTACACAAATATACATAAGATGAATATCTTTTTTGTATGTATTGAAGGTTTGGTTTGACTTAGGACAAAACCTCATCATCAAGATAAAACAACACTAGGTAGATTAGATAGCATTTATAATCCTTTCTTAAATCCTCAGATTATTAGGACCGAGTCATCATAGATTTTTTATCATTCATCATGTCGTAGATTGCAATTTCTATCTCTTAATCATAGTATCACAACATCATCACATTGATTTCAAACTAATTGATATAATCTTTCTCAATTTCATTTCAACACATATCTAATTTTCAACTTAATTAACCCATATCTTAAATTTCTAATTTTTAACTAATTAATTTATCTAAAATTTAAAATTATATTAATGTATCCCTTAACATATTCCAAACAACTATATTCTATTATAGCTGACATACATTTGCCTTAATTTCTTCACTCATCCCATCATATTCATACGCTTCTTTCATCAAAAGTCTTGCCTTGCCCAAAGAAACAATAATGTGGACTCCAATGCTTCGAAACTCTTCTTCACATGTGAGAGTTGTTGCCTTCAACACCTCAAAATCAATGTAGTACTTATTTAACTATATACAGTTGGTTTTTCTTTTTTTATTATCAAACCTTTATTTCCCAATAGCCAATCTTTTCTATTCTTCATCCACCGTTATGCTTTTTCCCTTTTTTTGGGGCCACTATTCACAAGGCAGACAAGGGAATACAAATAATCACTGGTAACTCCATTTTAAACAAATCAAATTGACTGTTAATACTCATCAAAATACATAAATGTTCTCCAAATTTTGATTATATATTGCTCTGTCATAGCTGTTACACCAATCTTAGCTGTGCAAGACAAAAGTATTCCAAATTATTTTCCCTATGTTAACATAGTTTGTCAATAAATTGGAAACATGGGTGATTACTATGAATTGGCAGAAGTGTAACACAGGCATTTTCATCAGTGCACCATCGGTTTGTGGGTGTAAGTGAAAGTCCCTAAAAAATCACATTTCCCTACTTGCTTACTTAGCAGTTGCCTCATCCCCTCCCCCACCCATAAAGAGATCTGCATAGTTTATCCATTTCCTACCCATCAATATATTTGACTGTGCCAAGATCCTTGCACAGGTTCTCCCCCCTGCATAAACTTATTGAATCAAAGGAGATCTACAACAGTTTAAAATGGGGGCAAGAGTTTTGCACACAGCAATACTGGCAACCTTGTGCATTGTACTGGTTGCTTGTGCTTTAGTTGACGCTCAGGTGAATAGAGAGAATCAGATTTCGTCATTTGATGTGGGTATCCAAGACCAGATCTGTGATGCAAGCATTCGGGACTGCGAAGAGGTGGAACATGGGAGGGAACTGTGGCGCAGGCGTTTCTACATAAGTTATGGAGCGCTGAGTGCAAATCGAATACCATGTCGTCCACGCTCAGGAAGATCATATTATTCTCGCAACTGTTGGGGAAGAGGTGGAGCTGTAAATCCATACCGCAGATCATGTACAGCTATCACTCGCTGCTATCGATGGACTTACTAATCTAGGCTTTCGTTTTGTCTCTGATTATTTTTCTCATCTGCCCTACGGTTCATAAGCGTTCATCAGGTTCAAAGAGTTTGTTTTCAGGTGACAGAATAAATAAGGCCTGGACATCCGTTCCTTACACGTTTTGGATTGAAGTCTATGGTAATCTGTGATTTGGTCTGAGTAATGAGATCTTGTGTTATTTTGTTTTTTAACAGATTCGGTGGAATTTGTGGAGGTTGGCCTTATTTTTTAGAGAGGGTGTCTCAGTCTGTTTATATCTTAAAAAATCTCTTTTAAAAAAAAGAAGAAGATATTATTGGTATTACGTTTGTTTTAGTTTTATAAGTAAAATTTAAGTTTATTTTTGATAAAGTTGGGCCTTTTTTAATATTTTGAAAATAATTGTAAATATTATATATTTATAAAAAAATGTTATTCTGATAGGTTAGATATATTTAAAAAATAATTATAAAATAAATATTTTAAAGCAAAGATATAGAGTTAACATATTTTTATAAAATCAATTATATATCTATCTAGGTATTTTAGTATTTAAAATAATTTTACAAACATGTAATGAGTTTGTTAATGTTATTTGTTTAAAAATAGTGGTGTTATTTATTTCGCTTTTGTTAGAATTTATGTAAGAGTTGTTGAATTAGTTGACTGTTTTTAAGAAGAAAGCAATGTTAAATTAACTAATGTTGTCAAAGAATATAATTGATATTTGTTTTTATTAAAAGTGCATCAAACATTGCTAATGAATTGATTTTAAGTGATGTCAATGGAATTTGCATTGCAATGAGACACTATAATGTTTAATAATGAAAAGCATTTAGTTTCAAGAAATAAAACATTGTTTTGATCATGGTGGAAAATGCCACACATGTATGCTTTCACGTGTATGCTTTCAAGATACAATTATAAATATTTAAAAAATAAAAAATAAATAGATGAAAAAATATTATTTGTCATTATGATTGAAGTTTTTTTTAAATGGCCATATCAACTATCTTTGAATTCTTTTGTTGCAAAATCTCACAAAGAAGAATGTCTAAGTTGTTGACAATGGAACTAGAGCATTGATGTTTAACAACATGCATGACATAATTCTTGAATTTACTTAATGCTACTGATTCAAGTACATACATTGATAATTTTAGTGTATCAAGTTTTTAATGTGAAAAATATGAAAAATGATATGTAACATTATCACTGCTAAATGTGGGAATATTACTAGTAGCCATAATGGGAGGCTAATATCACACTAAATGTTGTTGTTTTGGGGGTTGGATTAATGAAGAAACTTTTGGATTACTTGACCCAATAAACCTAAATCTATATAGGAATTCTTAGCAATAAGATTTTGAATGTTAAAAGTGATTTTTTTGTTCAAATTGGACCAAAAATCTTAGATGATGTAGTTGTACTCTCTTCCATGTGTTAGTGCAGGTTTTTATTTCCTAGTTGGGTTATTTATTTTCCCTATAGTCCTAGATTTTTCCTACACCTTTCATTAATCTTGCTTAGATTAATAAAGCATGTCTTATTAGGTGAGTGGTTGCAAGGTGTCACCTTCTTACATATGAGCATCTATTAGCTATCTTGGGAAGATACTTTGCTATCTTTAGTTTGATAGATGGTTGCTCCTCATTGGTCGGTGTTGCCACCTCCTCCCTCTCTCGAGTCTATATAAGCATGCTACCTAGCTTGTATTTGGTATCTCTTGCTTTTGCATCCTCTTAATGTTATTTTGCTTCTAGCATTTGCATTACTCTCTCAGAGACTAACTTTGTGTTGCTATTTTGATTTCGTATCATTTGCATTCATAGTTTAGATATCTACTTTTTTGCACTAGTTTTCTAGGTTAATAATCTTTTCAGATTCTAACATGGTATCAAAGCTTTTCTATGTGCAAGAGTACATTTTAGTTTCCATATTTGAGAATCAGAAAAGTTTGACAAAAACATTTTAATCTCTGGGTTTTGCACATATGTTTTATGAAATATGGGTGATTGCAGTGTTCCTGGTTATACTAGCAGCATCTTTGGTTGTTCCAACGCGTCCAGAAGGCTCGAGAAAGTCAAATATGACTTTTGCTTCACCGAAATCATAGATCGTCACACACAATTGCGAAACTGGGGTTTCAAGTTCAAATTTGACAATCAACTTGCATATTTTGCATTTTTAATCAACATTGCAAGTTCCAGCATGCCTTTTCATGTTTTAGGTAGCTGATTCAACCTTTGCATGCCATTTTTTGGTTGCTGGGGTCGTTTTTTGTTGCTAAAGGCATCTATTTTACACTAGAGCTACATCTTTTGTACATCTACAAGAAAAACGCCATCTGGGTTTTGTTCGCTGCATCAAAAAAACCATCTGGGTACTTTTTATTTTTTGCATACAGTTTGTATATTTTGCAGAAATGAACTCAGAAAGTTTCAGCCGTACCCCTCTCTGTTGGTAGTTGTAGATTTGAAGGCAGTTTTCCAATGCTCCGTTCTTGCTCATACGAACTCTGTTTCTCACGATTTTTTTTTTGAATTTGGCTATTTTTTTGCGCTCTATGCATTGGTGCAGACGTTTTTTGGTTTTGGTGTAGAATTTTTTCAGAAATTACAGATTCTCAGTAGTGACATTGCACGGTTCTCGTTTTGGGAACTTCGAAGAAGCATAACTTTCTCGTACGACCTTGTATCATGGTGATTCTTTTTCGAGTAGATTGCAGTGGTGTTGTTATTTTTATTTGTCTGAGTTCCAATATTGTAGTTTCAGTTTACACCTATTTGTGAGGGTTTTGTAATGCATTGAAATCAAGGCCACTTAGTATTTCTCGCTAGTGGAAGTTGTAAACGCACTAATATAAAGTGCCAAATCATATTTTCTTGGGGGGGTTCTTTGATTGAGTAAGGAGGGGGGGGGGGGTTGTCTTGGTAGTGTTCTCTTCTTTTTGACATTTACTTTTTGCATTTCTTCATCATGGATCAAACAACTGTGCCTATCCTAACTCCATACAACTACTTTGAGTGGAAATCACGCATGACAATTTACTTAAGGAAAGCCGGATTACATAGGATAACAATGGGAATTGAAACTGAACGTGCTAAAGATGAAGATAAGCCTAAGTGGTTTAACAAATGTGATGAGGCATATGAAACATTGTGTTTGTCTATTTCTCCTGATTTTCTCTTTCACATTGAGTCTTTAAATTCACCAAATGAAATTTGGACAAAACTGGATACACTATTTGGCACACAAGATTCAATGAGGGGTCATATGTTGGAAAATGAACTAATTAGTTTAAGTCTAGGCAATTTCTTCACAAAATTGAAATCACTAAGGCTGCAGTTAAAACAATGTGGAATTGAAAAGAAAGATGAACAATTGATTCTTAGTATTCTCTCTAAGCTAAGTTCAGAATATTTTGTGTTTGTGTCTACCTTTTATGCTACTAAGGGTGCCCTTGGTACTCAATTCACCATGCCATCTTTAGATGATTTTGCTGTCAATCTCACTCGAGAACAAGACAAGCTAATCCAGATGGGCACTCTTAAGTCCTCCAAGTCACATGCGCTAGCTGCCAACCAAGGCACAAAAGAATAGAAAGGACAAAGTAGTAACAACAATAGTAAGGATAAGAAACAAAAGAATAGCAAGGAGAAAAAGGATCAAACTCTAGTTGCTTCAAAAGCAATTAATGAGACCCAATATTCCAAGGGCGACAAGCCTAAGAAAGAGAAGGTCCAATGTGCCTATTGTAAAAGACCCGGTCATGATGAACATAAGTGCTTGAAGAAACAAATTGATCACTTGACACACATTCTTGAGAAAAATAATATCAGTGTTCTTGAATCTATCAAACAAAGTTCTAATGAGGGGTCTAACAAGGCAAAAGAAAACAACAAGGGGAAAGGAAAGGGCAAGGCCATTGTAGCATTTGCTTCTTCACCATCCACTTGGGTTCTTGATTCAGGTGCTTCGCACCACATGCCTTCATCTAAGGAAGAACTTGCATCTTTGGAGTCGTGTACTATGCCTTCTATTTTGATGGGTGATGACACTCCTGTTGAGGTGTGTGGGAGAGGGTCTTTTGATGTGGGGGATGGCACATTCCATGATGTTTTTTGTGTGCCCTCATTATCAAATAATCTCCTATCAGTATACTAGATCACTCACATAGGTTTAGGCAAGCGGGTTGAGTTCACTCCTAATTCAGTGGGGATTCGTAAGTTGCACAATGGTTCTATAGTTACAATTGGGAGAGCAGATCATCAATCATGACTTTATCTGTTTTCTCACTTTGTTCCTGATCCTCCTTCAATTGTTTTTCTCACTCATTCTAATGATGTGAGTAGATTATGGCTTGAGCAGTTTGGCCATCTTAACTATCGCTACTTGCAACAAATCAACCAACAGAGCATGGTCACAGGGTTGCCTTCAGTTCAGTTTTCAGGTGGAGTTTGCCAAGGCTGCATTCTTGGTAAGCATCCTAAGGAAAATTTTGACAAAGGTAAGGCATGGAGAGCTTCATAGATACTGGAGTTAGTTCACAGTGATTTGGGTGGTCCATTTCAGCATCCTTCTTTCAACAGGGCTAGATATGTTCTCACATTCATTGATGACTTTTATCTCTATACTTGGGTATACTTTCTCAAACAAAAGTTTGAGGTATTTGATCACTTTCAGGACTTCAAGAATTTTGTAGAGAAGCAATCCGGGAAAGCCATCAAAGTTTTGCGCACTGACAATGGTGGTGAGTATGTCAAGCATCGGTTTGAGCAGTTTTGTACTTCAGAGGGGATTGACTTGCAACATTCAGTTCCATATAATCCTCAACAGAATGGTGTTGCAGAATGAAAGAATAGGTCCTTGAAGGAAATGGATAACTATATGATTCACTCTAGATCTCTTGCACCACAGTATTGGGCAGAGGCCATTAACTATGCTTATTACTACATTCAGAACCATGTTCCTCACCGAGCCTTGAAGGGAGTAACTCCTTTGAAGCTTGGAGTGGTCGAAAACCTTAAGTTAAGCACTTTTGAGTTTTTGGTTCTCCTACATGGGCCCACATTCTTGCAAAGAAACACAAGGCCTTGGATCCGCAGAGCAGACCTTGCATATTTGTAGGTTATCCTAATGGTGTGAAGGGTTATCAGTTGCTCCACCCTACAACACATGAGTTGTTCATTGAGAGGAGTGTTCAATTTGAGGAGGGCTCTTCAAGCTCACTTTCTCCCACTTCTCTACCTCCTTCTACTTTGACATTGGACTCACTTGGGATACATGACAGATCTTTTGATGAGTCAGATTCACCTGAGCAGTCTTCTTCCTCCACTTCTGATGCTGAGATTAATTTAGAGGACCCACCTCCTTCCTCTCCTAGTCATTGTTCTGAGGGTGATGATTCTCCTCTAGATTCTCCATCTTCCGGTCCACTTTGGGCTAGACATACTTTGCATTCTATAGGTGATTAGGTTGGGGATCCATCAGACACCAGGCGGACTCGTTCACAGTTCCATGATGCTCCACATGTCTTCATTGCTACTGCCTTAGATCCACAGTCTTTTCATGAGGCTTCTGGTATTCCTGAGTGGGATACAGCTATGCAGGAGGAGTATAGTTCCTTGATGAGGAACCACACTTGGGATCTTGTTCATCTTCCTAAGGGAAGAAAACTTATTTGATGTAAGGGGATCTATCGAAAAAAAATTGCAGCAGATGGGTCAGTTGATAAGCATAAGGCTCGCTTGGTTGCCAAAGGATTCTCCTAGGTTCCCGGGATTGACTACTCTAAGACTTTTGCACCAGTTGCCAGAATGAACTCCATCCGACTTGTTCTTTCCATTGCTGCAACTAATCATTGGGAAGTACACCAGATGGATGTGAAGAGTGCCTTTCTTCATGGTGACCTTCAGGAGGAGATCTACATGGAGCAGCCACAGGGATTTGTTTAGGATTCTTCACTTGTGTGTCATCTTCGAAATTCTCTCTATGGCCTCAAACAAGCTCCTCGGGCCTGGTATGCCAAGATGGACTCCTTCCTTTTGACAGTTGGGTTCACTCGGTGTCATTTTGATTCCAATGTCTATATTTTGCAGCAAGATGATTCACTCCTATTTCTAGTTTTGTATGTTGATGACTTGCTGATCACAGGGAGTTCTTCATCCACCATTGGGGTTGTCAAAACTGCCCTTCATGATAGGTTTTTGATGATTGACTTGGGCTTGTTGCATTACTTTCTCGAGATTGAGATCTTCCAGTCTGCTTCCGGGATCACCATCACACAGTCCAAGTATGCTTTAGATTTGCTCTCGAGGTTTCATATGGTTGATTGTAAGCTTACTATGACTCCTTTCCTTTCTGAAGTCAAACTTGAGGCTCAGTGTTCTTCTCCACTTCTTGATGGCACTTTGTATTGCCAACTTGTTGGGAGTCTCATTTATTTGACTCATACAAGACCCAATATTTCATATGTTGTAGGCATGGTCTTCATTCATGCAGGAGCCTCATGAGCTGCACTGGAAAGCAACCAAGCGGATCCTTCACTACATTCAGGGTACTCATAGTTTTGGGATTCACTATGCAACGGGTATTGATCTTGACTTGGTGGGCTACACAGATTCAGATTGGGCAGGCGATTCTCAAGATCGCAAGTCTACTTCAGGTTACAACTTCTCACTTGGTTCCGGTCCTATTTGTTGGTCGAGCAAAAAGCAATCTACTATTGCTCTATCTTCTACCGAGGCTGAGTATCAGGGGGCTGTGAATGCCACCACTAAGGCCATTTGGCTTAAGAATCTTCTCACTGAGTTTGGTATCCATATCCGACGGCCATCAGTCGTATTTTGTGACAACCAGAGTGCCATTTAGATCTCACAAAATCCGGTCCATCATCAACAAACCAAACACATAGAGATCCATATGCACTACATCTGGGAGCTCATCCATGGCCACGTCATCGACCTTCAAAACTGTCTGAATTTCAAGCAGGTTGCTGATATTTTCACCAAACCCTTCACTGAGAGAAATTTCCTTCATTTGTGAGCTTTGTTGGGGGTGCGGGATGCTTCATCTTTTGGGGGGCCTTCATCCTCTCACTCAGGGTCTTAACTCTCTCTATTTGGGGGGGGGGGGGGCTTCTTCTCTTTGGGGCGAATTTTGTGTACATGGGTACCTCATCAAGCTTGATTTGTCGAGACCCATTTCTACATCCACCTAAGCTATGCTTAAGGGGGGGTGTTAGTGTAGGTTTTTATTTCCTATTTGGGTTATTTATTTTCCCTATAATCCTAGGTTTTTCCTACACCTTTCATTAATCTTGCTTAGGTTAATAAAGCATATCTTATTAGGTGAGTGGTTGCGAGGTGTCACCTTCCTACATGTGAGCATCTATTAGCTATCTTGGGAAGATACTTTGCTATCTTTAGTCCGATAGATGGTTGCTCCTCATTGGTCGGCGTTGCCACCTCCTCCCTCTCTTAGGTCTGTATAAGCATGCTACCTAGCTTGTATTTGGTATCTCTTGCTTTTGCATCCTCTTAATGTTATTTTTCTTCTAGCATTTACATTACTCTCTCGGAGACTAACTTTGTGTTGCTATTTTGATTTCGTATCATTTGCATTCATAGTTTAGATATCTACTCTTTTACACTAGTTTTTTGGGTTAATAATCTTTTCAGATTCTAACACCATGAAATGAACAAGACATTGGTTTCAAGCTTGGTTTTAGAAAGTGGGTGTGGGAAGATTGTTTATAGGGATAGTGTTAGCAATGTTGTTAGTGTGAAAACAAGATTGAACAATAGAGTTGGAGGGTTGGGAACATGGAATGATCAATTCATCAACAACTACATTTTGACAACATATTATAGGATTGTGGAATCCAGTTACAAATGAAGGAAACATTTCAAGTTTGAAGCTAGTACTAGTGAATGAATTTTCTTACACAAAGGGATTTTAATGGTAATGTTGGTGTTGTTGGTGGTAGTATTTGTAGGAAGAGAGACAATTACTTGAAATTTTTTTGAAGCACTTCTAAGAAGTTAATGAGTCTCCCCCATAATTTCAATTGAAGATTGCATGAATTTTTTCATGAACATGAACATGTCACCAAAGTTGTATGTTTCAACTTCTAACACAAAATATTTCATAGTTGAATTTATACTTCTATAATAAGAGAAATCATCTTGTAACATCTTGGTAGGGTCAAAATGATCTACATATAATTCAACAAGCTACCAAAGCACAATAGGTTGGTTAGAAAGGAACTTACATGTGTATGAATTCATATGCAGTAAATTATTTATAATTGCCTTGATGCCTCTCATTGATATGGCAGCAAGTTCATAAGCATAAGAAACCTCTTCTGTACTATCATTTAATGTTCCAATCCATCAATATTGCCTGGAGTTTGGATCCATAATTTTAGCAACATAACAACCACATGGGCATTGTCTAACACCTTTGCATTTCTTTGTAGTTATAAAATACTTGGCTTTCATAGCATTGAGGTAATTTTTTTACTTCCATGTTTTATTTTCTCTAAGTCTTGATACTTTTATTGCAAGATATTGGTGGGTTGAAAATAAATAGAAATAAACAAACAATGCAAGCTTCCTATTCAAACCAAGAAAAACCTCTAGATATAGCTCAACAAAAGAGAATTCAACAAAAGCATAACATCAAACAAAGTAAATGTTACCAAAGACTCCATTGTTGAATGATTTACTCCTTGAATAGTGATATGTGGATGCTCCTTTACTTGAGGCTACCTGCTTTGATAACATGTACTTAGTGTAAGCAATGATTGATATAAAACGAAGGATTTGACTATCTAAATTTATAAACTTTTAAAAGGAGGAATGAATTGTCTTGAGATATAATGATGCGATCAATGGTGGAAGATGGTTGAGAGGATTTCCCTAGGATCAAGGAGAGGATAAAGAAAGGAGATGGAGGTTGTTAGATTATGAATGGCTAATATTGACTTACTGATTTTAGTAAGCGTAACAACTCTATCCTTACTCTATAGGCGTGCTAGCAAGAAGTTGAGTCCACTTTTTTGCCAAAAAGTGGAAGTGTTTTCCCTGATTTTCAAAGTTTGACACATTTGACCTTAAAATTTGAAGCACTTAGAGACAAAATCTTGAAAAAAGTCGTTCATCATAAAATGTAGTACTCAGAGTGTAGTTTCCAAATATGTAATTTATTTCAATACCCAGATGATACAAATTGATTTTCAATAGGCATTTCTAAAAACCACTATTTAAAAGTCACTTTTTTTACCATACCATGCACGTGTATGTCATCCATATTTTGACCTAAATTATCGTATTTTTCTAAATCCTTTTGGGAAAATATTTGTAACTCACTGAAACACGTTTTCAATATTTTTGTGTAATTTTTTATTGAATATTTTTTTTGTTAATTTTTTATTGGCCATATTTGGTGTTTTGAAAAATCGTTGTGTACATCACGCATAAGATGACCTAAAATTATCATTTTTTATTTATTTTTAAATTGAAAAGAATTGTCTGAAATACATTTTTGTGCAATCAGTTCGTCAAAAAATTATGTTGATAAAAAGTTATAAAAATATTAAAAAACCCTGATAATTCAAGTTTATGGACCTATTTCATTAGAAATTAATTGAAAAATTAAAAAAATAATTCAATTGTAAAAACAATTACATATTTGGAATTTACACTGTCTCATCTATAATGGGTTTTAATTTCATCAATTTTTTTTGCTAAAAAGGTCTTCAGACATATGCCCAAAGTCATTATTTTCTTGTGACATTTCCAAGACCTTCAACTTGCAGGTCAAACCAGGTTCAGGGCTTAGGTTCGGGTCCCCAAGCCTTTTCCTGAACCAAAAAACAAAGCAAAAACCCGACCAAAAATTAATTTAAAAAAAAATAGGATCACGTTCTAAAATGAGATCCTGTTCTATAAAATGGAATCTCGTTTCTTAAAAGTAATTTTTTAATTTTTTTTTTATGAAACGGGTTGTTAAAAAATGGGATCTCGTTTTAAAATGGGCCGTTAAAAAACGAGATCGGACCGTTATAAAATAGGCTGCTAAAAAACGGGATCCCATTTTTTAATGACCTATTTTTTAGCAAGTCGTTTTAAAATGGGATCCCGTTTTTTAAGAAATGGGATCCTATTTTTTTTAAAATGGGATCCCATTTTCGGCTCGGGACCTCGAACCTAAATAGGATCTCGTTTATTAGAAAATGGGATCCCGTTTTCTTGAGGACAATTTTGGATTTTTTCTAAGGCAAAAAATTCCACGTTTCATGGACTCATCTTCTTGCTTTTACCCATAGTTTTCACCTAGGTTTTAACTCATGAAGTGAATAATTCAATATCTTCAATAATAGGAAAATAATTTTTTCTTTTCCAATAACATATTTTGCATGTTGCATAAATAGTTTCATTTAACATTGCATAATAACATAACTAAACTTCATGTAAATGGAACTCATCTTTTTAAATACAGTTTATAAATAGAATTCATGATCATATAAACAATTTCATAATTTACAAGAGAATAAGGTCAATGTATTTTTATCTGGATTACTCTTCTATTCCACAAGCCTCAATGTGTCATTTGCAAGAGGGAGATCATCACTTAAGTGCTTTACCTCCAACCACAAACTAGCAGTCCCTCGCACACCTTCCTAACTAGAAGTGGCCCTACCCTTTGATGAAGCGCATAGTATAGGAACTTCTAATATTTTCATGAGTATCTAATTTTGTGTCCTACATAACAAGTATGGTCATACAACTAAGGGTACCTTCCACCTATTCATGATGCTACTAACAAAGTATGCAAACCTGAAGCATAATGAATGGGTAAGTACACCAAGCTGTGACACAAAAATGGCTCTTAAGATGCCACTTTTTTAAAAAAATTAGCAAAATCTGATGTGCACGAGAAAATGAAGATAGTTATGCTCAAAATTTGAAGACGCGGCAAGAACAAGAGTTGTAGTGCTTCGATTCTAGTTTCTAAATTATTAATTATTTTTTTAAATAATGAAGATTAAGGGTTTCAAAAAGGGGGGGGGGAGGGAAACAGGTCCTATTTTTATCAAAAAAAATAGCATAGCATTTGAGGGCCCCCCCCTTTTTCATTAACTTTTTTTCAGAATTTCAAAAATCTGAATAGTGAGAAATTAGCTAGCACCATGTAGTTTTTCCCTGTTCTTTTGGTTAATCTTTTTAATGAATATATAATAATTTATGAATTTTAAAAGTGGACACATCTTGAAAAAGTTAAAATTTGAGTGTGCTCCCCCCTAATTTTTTTGAAAACTAATCGAAAATCGATTCTTTTTTTCATCATGTGTAGAATGGAGTCTAGTTTAAAAAATGTAATTTTTTTCAAGATTCGATGAATGAGTAAAAATCTATCCTAAAACTAGCACATGTTGGTTTTTGATAAAAAAAAATGGAGGTAATAATAACAAAAGTTATGGATGAAAACCTTAACAATAATACAAACGTAAAAAATTTATATACTTAGATAGGTAAGAGAGAGCCTAATGTCATCACAGTTTTTTAATAAAATTGCATTGAAATACGTGCAAATGAGATAGTTAGCGCGACCAAAAATATGTCTAAATTTGGCATCCTCCTAAGAAAATCACATCCATAAGTAGCTCATTTGGAAAACACCAAATTTGGAACCCTCCAAATGGTACATCCCATTTGGTGAGCATCAAATGGGATGTGCCATTTGGAGAGTTCCAAATTTGGCACTTGCCAAATGGGCTGCATTGACAAAAAACTAACTTTGCTTTCTCTTTATGTCTCTCTCCACCACTATGATAATGCTTAGAGTCTGTGGTTTATGATTGGTGATGGATAGTTGAGGTTTTACCTTTCACTCCCTCTCTGCCTCCTTCCCTCCTAACCAATATGTACCCATTAGATCTCTCAACCCTCTCTAGGTCTAACCTACACTCTCTACCTTGTCTTCCATTCTTAGAGTTTAAGGTATAGGGTTGAGGGTTTAATGTATAGGATAACTCCCCCTCTCAGGTCTCTTCCTCCCTCTATCCCTCTCACCCCCTCTTTGTCAAGTCTCTCCCTCTCTCTATCCCTTCCACCCTTTGTCTCTTAGATCTCTTGCACCCCTTTCCCTCTCTCAAGTCTCTCCCTCCCACCCTAACTAGACAACTCTCTCTCCCTCACTCTATCCCTCCCACCCTCTATCTCTTGGATCTCTCGCACCCCCTCGCCCTCTCTCAATTCTCTCCCTCCCACCCTAACTAGAAAACTATCTCTCCCTTGCAAGTTTCTCTCTCTCAGGTCTCTTCCATTCCCTCTCTCTCTCTCTCTCTCTCTCTCTCTCTTAGGTCTCTTAGGTGTCTCCCACTCCCTCTCTCTCAAGTCTCTCAAAATATCCCTCTCACTGCCCCTCTCTCTCCCTCTCTCAGGGTCTTTCCCACCCCACCTAACTAGATAACTCTCTCTCTCTCGATCCCAGCTCCTCTCTAAGCTCTCTCTCTCTCACCCTAGGTGTCTCCCTCTCTCTCTCTCTCTCTCTCTCTCTCTCTCTCTCTCTCTCTCAAGTCTCTCCCTTAAAATATCACTCCCAACCCCTCTCCATATCTCAGGCCTCTCCCCCCACCCTAACTAGATAAATATCTCTCTCCCTCTCAAGTCTCTCTCTTAGGTTTCACTCCCTCCCACCCTACCTAGACAACTCTCTCTCACTCCAACACCCTCTCTCACACTCCCTCCCTCTCTCCCTCTCAAGTCTTTTTCTCTCTCACTCCAACTACCTCTCTCAGGTCTTTATCTTTATCTCTCCCTCTCATCTCTCTCTCTAGTGTCTCCCACTTCCTCTCACTCAGGTCTCTCCCTCAAAATATCCCTCCCAACCCCTCTCCCTCTCTCAGCTCTCCCACCCCCCATTCTAACTAGATAACTCTCTCTCACCCTCTCAAGTCTCTCTCTCTCAAGTCTCCCACCCTCCCACCCTCCCACCCTACCTAGACTACTATCTCTCATTCCAACCCCCTCTCTCTCATGTATCTCCCTCAAAATATCACTCCCACCCCTTCTCCCTCTCTCAAGTCTATCCCTCCCATCCTAACTAGATAAATCTCTTTCTCTAATGTAGTAATCTCTCTCTCTCAAGTCTCACTCCCTCCTACCCTACCTAGACAAATCTCTCTCACTCCAACCCCCTCTCTCACACTCCCTCTCTCTCTCCCTCTCAAGTCTTTCTCTATCTCTCTCACTCTATCTCCCTCCCAACCTACCTAGACTACTCTCTCTTACTCCACCCCCCTCTCTCACACTCCCTCTCTCTCGGGTCTCTCCCTCAAAATATCCCTCCCACCCCTTCTCCCTCTCTCAGGTCTCTCACTTCCATCCTCACTAGATAGCTATCTTTCTTTGATGTAATAGTCTCTCTCTCAGGTCTCACTCCCTCCCACCCTACCTATACAAATCTCTCTCACTCCAACTCCCTCTCTCACACTCCCTCCCTCTCTCACTCCATCTCCCTCCCACCCATATTTATCTTTCTCTCTCCCTCTTATCTCTCTCTCTTAGGTCTCTCCCTCAAAATATCCATCCCAACACCTCTCCCTCTCAAGTCTCTCTCTCTCAGATCTCACTCCCTCCCACCCTACCTAGACAACTCTCTCTAAGTCCGACCTCATATCTCACACTCCCTCTCTCTTAAGTATCTCCCTCAAAATATCCCTCCCGGCCCTTCTCCCTCTCTCATGTCTCTCCCCCCACACTAACTAGATAAATCTCTCTCTCTCTCCCTCTCAAGTCTCTCTCTCTCTCTCTCAAGTCTCACTCATTCCCACCCTACCTAGACTACTCTCTATCACTCCAACCCCCTCTCTCACACTCCCTCCCTCAAAATATCCCTCCCACCCCTTCTCTCTCTCTCAAGTCTCTCCCTCCCATCCTAACTAGATAACTCTCTTTCTTTGATGTAGTAGTATCTCTCTCTATCATGTCTCACTCCCTCCCACCCCACCTAGACTACTCTCTCTCTCACTCCAACCCCCTCTATCACTCTCCCTCTCTCAGTTCTCTCCCTCCCATCCTAACTAGATAACTCTCTTTCTTTGATGTAGTAGTCTCTCTCTCTCTAGTATCAATCCCTCCCACCCTACCTAGAATAATCTCTCTCACTCCAACCCCCTTTGTCACACTCCCTCTCCCTCTCAAGTCTTTATCTCTCTCTCTCACTCCATCTCCCTCTCTCATGTCTTTATCTTTCTCTCTCCCTCTGATCTCTCTCTCTCAAGTCTCTCCCCCAAAATATCCCTTCCAACCCTTATCCCTCTCTCAGGTCTTCCCCATACCCTAACTAGATAACTCTCTCGCTCCTTCTCAAGTCTCTCTCTCTCTCAGGTCTCACTCCCTCCCACCCTACCTAGAAAACTCTCTCTCACTCCAAACCCCCTCTCTCGCACTCCCTCTCTCTCAATTCTCTCCCTCAAAATATCCCTCCCACCCCTTCTCCCTCTCTCAGGTCTCTCCCCCACACGCTAACTAGATAACTCTCTCTCTCTCAAGTCTCTCTCTCTCTCAAATCTCACTCCCTCCCACCCTACCTAGACTAATCTCTCTCACTCCAACCCCCTCTCTCTCCCTCTTAGGTATTTCTCTCTCTCTCGCTCTCACTCCAACTCCCTCTCTCAGGTTCTCCTTCTCATATTTCTTAGGTCTTTATGGTTGATGGTTTAATGTATAATGTAGAGGGTTGAGGGTTGAGGGTTGAGGTATTATGATTTAAGGGTTGAGGATTGAGATATTACAGTTTTAGGGTTGATAGGTTTAAGTGATAGTATTGAGGGATTAGGGTTGAGGGTTTAATGTGTAGGGTAGAGGGTAAAGGTTTTAGGGTTTAAGGTATAGGGTTGATGGATAAGGGTCAAGGGTTTCAGTTTTAGGGTTTAAGGGATAGTGTTGATGGATTAGGGTTGAGGGTTTAATATGTAGAGTAGAGGGTTCAGGGTTTAAGGTATAGGTTTAACGGATTAGGGTCAAGGGTTTTAGGTTTAGGGTTTAGGGTTTAAGGGATAGTGTTAGGGATTAGGGTTGAGGGTTTAGAGTTTAAGGTATAGGGTTGATGGATTAGGGTCAAGGTTTGAGGATTCAGGGATTAAGGTTGAGCAACACATTTTGCATCACATTTGGGGCTTTCCAAATTTGGCAAGCACCAAATGTTCCTTTTTAAAAATGGTAAAAAAGGAGTTGACCCCGTGATTTAGGCCCACAATTCTCTACATTTATCTGGCAATGTGCTTTATCTGACTCATAAATGCCTTTTTATGCAGTTGACTTGTTGGTGTAACAAATTTGTTTGATCCATCACCTTTTTAGCACCAATGTGCATGCTAGACAATGTAGAAGAAGACAATTTTATTTTTCTACATCATTTTTCATTATCTCAAGTAATATATTCATTTTGGTACAATTTAAATGTTCATATTTAGTTTTGACAATATAAACCATTCCTTTCATGATTGTATTAGTCATAATAAAAGAAACGCAAAAGAAACTCATCAATAACTACAAACACCAAATTTATATCCATCATCAAACATTTCTTCTAACTAACAACTCCATCTTGCATCACAATATCATTAGTACCACATACATCCTGCATCCATAATTTCATCAATACATATTATGATAATAATAAAGCAATAAAAACATCATGCATCATGTATGATCATACATCCATCATATATCAAACATCCATCATATAAAAATAAAAAAATCATATGTCATAACGATATATAGATCATCCATCCATCCACATCATATGCATACATAAAAAAAGTATAAAAAATATGTATAATCATACATCATCATCCATAATCATCACATAACACATAATAAAGCCGAATCAAAACATATGTATCTCATATATATCATCATCAAAAATGAGAATTTCAGATACATCATCATATAAACATGTGTGATATCATAATATCAAAAAATACTTATATATGAGGCCTCAACTGGGTTGATGATTATATATACAAAATAATTTCTATAACAATATCTCTGAAACAATATACATCATAATGATCAAGGAGATATAATCCTACTACCTAGCCGAAGGTAGGGACCTTGATTAATGCTCACTCTAATGAGGGGATGGTTGAGGCATGACTAGGGAATGTCTAACTAAGTGTCCACCTAACTCGACACACGTAGTTGTGCTAGGATCTTCGAAGCGCAACCACCACTGAGCTCTGGGCATAAAGTCCTCATAAAGAGTTTGATAATAAGTGGCCTATCTCATGTACTGATCCTGCTCTTCTTTGAGGGCATCGTGCTTTGATCTAAGGGTATCCTTCTCAACTGTAATAAAATGTTACTATGCCTCTGCAACATGACATCACCCTCTCTCAGTGTCTCACTATTCCTTGAAGCGAACCCGCTCTGCAGTCAATGCTATGACTAGAGCCTCTGCAGCCTCTCTCCTGACAATCTCTACATCCTTGGTTGTTGTCAACTATGCTCTCTACGCAACCATTACTACATCACTAGGTGGTGGAGGAGGACCTGGGACCTGTGTCTGATCCTGTTGTATAGGATTGTCTTGCCCATCCTGCCTAGCACTGTCAAGTTGGTTGATAGCAATCTCAACTCGTTGTCGCTCACCATGGTGACCAATAATCCCTACTCTACCAACTTCTAGCACAACGCTAGCAAGATATATAAACCTCAAAGGAATACACTAAGCCCACCACTGATCATAATCTAGGGTAGTCCCAAGATTTATGAGTCCAACTGGCCACCCCCATCCGAATGGAACAAGAGCTCTGAAATCTTCCAAAGTTGCATATCGATCTTCCTATAACCCCCATACACTGACCTTGTGAGTAGTCATGCCAAAACGTGCTTGATAATCTTCTACGAACTGGACCTATCTCTTGTTGAACTAGCGACAAACCCTATCAAGTAGATATTGCTCAAAAAAAGAACAAACACGACCAATCAACCACCGTGTTTGTCTACAAAATGGGAGCTTCTCTTGGTCATCGTGCCATTCCTTGCATCCCAACCACGGTCTCCAAACAAAACCAGGCATATCATCTATCATACGGTGCCATTAAGGTAGCTACCCAAGCCAAGTGTAATGTCGAAAGTAACCATATCTATACGAATACGAATCCTTTGGATTCCAATCCAAAATGCCATCAGTTCTAGTAACTCAGTTATGCTCCCAGGCTCATACATGAAGTAGAGTCGCACCAACAGAAATGGATCTACCTCCACAATAAGCGACCTTGTGCATATCTTTGTATAAATACGTAAGGAGACACGAGCCCCATGCATATCTAGTGCCATGCTCGAACATCTACTTGATGCATACGCCCCAACCAACGAGAAAATGTCAGCCTCACAAATCAAGAACGACGATCCCCAAAACCAAAGCACATAGAACCAATGAGATGGGATTTTCATTGCCAACAAACAAAGACAAGTTTATCTTTGTTTCCCAAACCTAAACATGCCTCACACCAAGGACTCGACACATAGCACGTGTCCCTTGTCATATAGAATAGGTCACAATCTCTCTATGGATTAGAACACGAAGAATCCTCCATACATCCTCCAAGATAATGGAGGCCTTGCCAGTAGGTAAGTGAAAAGATGATATCTCTAAGTGCCACCTCTCAACAAGAGTAGTCATCATCACTCAGTAGCATCTAATTCTAGACATGTAACATATGTTTCACAAACCTATAGCATCTAGCTCATCTCACTCCAACTCGTGGAACTCAGTGATCAAATCAAATAGCTTGCACGGTTGTCACTCCCTTGACATAAGCAATTTGGGAACCACCTATAACCATTCAACCCATGACGTTAATAATTTGCTATGAAAACATGAAATGAACCTCAAATAACAAACAAACTGATTCAAAATTATATGTAAAGTTAAAGTGGTCACTTTTTTTAAAAAGCGACGACTTTATTGTCAAAAGCATTAAAAAAAGTCATAAGCGGTCACTATTTTATCAACTACGGTTTGGAAAATCAAAAGTGAGCTAACAATGGCAAATGCGAACATATATCTCAAAAGAAAACTTTTATCACAAGAGCGGCCATATAATTTGAGAAAAGTCAAAATTGACTTTTAAGCAAATGGGAATATAGAAGCAAAAAAGTATGTCAACTACGAACATTTATGGCAAATGTGAGCAAAAAATACAAAAGTGATCTAGTTATAAACAACAAAAGCGGTAAAAACAACTCAAATGCATGAAAACGATTAAATTACCGCCTACACCAAAAAAAATTCCTGCATTAATTACACAAAAGTGAAAAGTCAAAAATACGAAAGGAAAGGGCACATACCAGGGCATCGATGCTTGTAGGTCGCTCAAACTCACAAACCGCATCGTCGCAATGTGGGGCTCCTTGAATCCTCACCATAGCTCCTCAACAATTGACAAATCATGAAATCTAGAGGCAAGAAATTACTATAGGCTTAGAATTCAAATAAGGTGATTTGAACCCTAATTACCTATTTTAACCCTTAAAACCCTAATTTTTTACCTAGGAAAGCCTCCTAGGTTGAAATTAGGAGCTCTCGAGAACATCTAAACTATCAACGAGAGTTCTATAAGCTTAATTTTTTGTCTTCTACACATCTAAACTAAAATATAGCATTATCACGAGCCTGACCTGAAAAATGACTTTTCCAACCAACCTCTCGAGGGGGCAACCTAGCGTCCTACAATCATTTCACTGATCACCAGGGCACAATGGGGCATATAATTTTTTTCAAATCTTGATCTTAACATCAAATTCTTTGAAACAAAGCAACCAACACTTTGTCTCAAAGAGGGGCAAAATGTAGACATATAAAAATGACCTAACACATATTGCACATCCTAAATGAAATGTTCTCATCATCAACATCACCTAATATCATTTCATTTCACATCAATTACATCAAAAACCCCAATTTCCTCTATTAATTGAATAATATTAAATTATTTATTTAATTCACTTTTTCATCATTTTTGACTAATTAAATAAATTTTATTTATTTTATAAAGTCCTAGTCTAAATTTATTCCTCTTGATTAATTAAATAATTTCACTAATTCACCTTATTACCCTAAGTCAATTAAATTATTATCACTAATAGTTTAATTAAATCACTTTCCCCTAAACTTGAAAAATTGAATAAATTATTCAAAAAGATCATCTAAAAGGTCAAAACAAACAAATACAACTTTGTTTGTAAAAGTCAAACATGATTTGCATGTTCAACTCAAAAAGATTAATTAATTAATTCAATTAATCAATTACCCTCACCCACTTTTATGATCGAGCAAATTATGATCCCCCGATTGCTCACTCTTATTGGCTGACCGATTCATCTATTTTTTGACAGATTCATCTATTCTTCAATCCCACTGAAGGCTCAACTTGATTTATTCAATCCCACTGAAGGCTCAACTTGATTTCTTCAATCCCACTAGAAGCTTAATATATTTCCTCAATTCCGCTGAACACTTCATCAATCACATTGATTACGTAATCAAAATCCAATGATTCTTCCCATCTAATTCCTCTCAACGGTTTCCAATTTTTGATTAGGATATTCTACTATGCGATCTCGATCATTCATTTCAAAAAAAAAAATCTATATAACAGCCTCATTTCTTCTCAAAAACTATCAAAGAATTGCCATCTTTTACACAATGAAGTATGCTGAAATTATAATTGATTTCTTAACAAACTTTACATACATCTTCGATCAACATCATACAACTTTGAAGCTTTTTCTATGCACAAATGGAGGCTTCACATTGATACAACAATGATCCAATATCTTTGGGAACACAGTTCGACATGAGATGGTAACACTACATTTTTTATGAATTCAGTTTATGTTTTCTTCTTTGATTGCATAGTTTGATTTCATTTCTTCATAGTTTCATTTCATGAGTAATGGGTATGAATAATCATCTTTTTGTTTGAATTAGATTAGTTTAATTCATTCATTTTATCTTATTGCATTATCGATTTCCCCCTTACACAACAATACAAAATATTCACAAATTAATATATAAAAAATGACTTATAGAATGACATATAATAAAATAATCACTTACCGCCAGCTGATTATCTCTCTCAACCAATCATTTCCTTTGTTCATTGTCTGAGGGGAATGAACTAGAGTTGAGACCTCCTATTACAATAAGATCCATAATAAAATAAAATTATAAATGAATATGATTCAAATTTGTACTAATAGACATGGGATAAAACAACAAACAAAATATATATTTTACTAATCTAGCTCGTGTTGGAATATAACACTATGTGTCATCAGCATGTCAATAGAGAGCAGCAAATGTGTCTAGTCTTATCTAGTTTTTTGTCATTAGATGTCTAGTTACATGTCAATAGTTTTACTTTGTTGTCAAATTAGTTACCATGATTATAGGAACTTGTTGAAATCAATTACATCTATAAATTTGTAAACTCTATTCATGAATAATGAGCAATGAGTGTTTTGTTTGTTGTTTCAATTTTTAATATGGTATCATAGCTAAGGGAGGTCTTGTTGTTGTGAGTTTGTGTTGTGGAGGATTTTGAAAAGAATTTTATTGTTGTGTAGCTTGCTGCAGCAATAAGAGTTGAGATAATGTTAGCCATTATTGAAGAACAACCAGATGATAGTGATGATAACTTCATTGAACATGAGGTAATTGTTCTATTTTGAAGAGATCGTCACTTTGAAGGTAGAGGGATGCAATAGAGGATAGATAGATGCTCAATGGTTCAAGGTGCTAGTGGATTGAAGAAACTATACCTCATTGGGGTTATGAGACATACATGTGAGGATTGGTGTCCAATTGTTCAGGGGAGATTCAAAATCTGGAATTTCAACATCATACCTTTATGAGGGTGATGAGACACTTCATGTGCAAATGGTTTCCAATGATGTTGGGAACTTAGATTATAGCTAGATGACTATACTAGTGAGCAACTTGAAGAATTCTTACTAGTCTAAGAACTGTTTTCAAAGAAAAAAATCTTCATAATGTATTTCCTTTAATTTTTTTATGTTGTAGTGTTAAGAGGGGGTGTTGGAATATAACACTCCAATAATAGTTTAACAGAAATGTATGTGTCACCAACATGCCAATAGAGAGCAACAAATGTGTCTAGTCTTCTCTAGTTTGTTGTCATTAGATATCCAGTTAAATGACAATAGTTCTAGTTTTCTATCAAATTAGTTACCATGATTATAGGAACTTGTTGAAATTATTTACATCTATAATTTTTTTAACTCTATTCATGAATAATGAGCAGTGAGTGTTTTGTTTGTTGTTTCAATTTGTAATAGCTTGAACCTTTATCAAAGGCATCAAAGATATTATTGTTGTGACAACCCCATGATTCATTGTGGTATGAATACCAGGAGGAGTATCAATTGAAAATGAAACATTATTAAATTGCCAAAATCTACCTAATATTATTTTACAAACATTTAATGATTAAAAATATTCAAGCTTAACTCGGTGTATGATTTATGGACAATCCTATTAACATGTCCTAATATTGAAGATCCAACATCCGCATGTTCAACATCCAATGTGAGTTGTAAGGTTTTCATTCACATAAGGTTAAAATATGTACATGTATTATACTTACTATTTCTTAACTAATTACATAATCATGGACTCAACATCATCATGCAATTGGGAGTTGAAGGGTTGCCAAATGCATGATGAACACTTTGAATTTCAAAGTTTATTACAATCAATTTATTAACCTAGTTAATCTTATATTTAATATGAAACATAGTAAATTGAATTTGACCTTGTTCAAATTTACATGTTTATTGATGTCAAATGTCTCATCCAACAACTCATTTGTGAAGACCATATGATCCAATATAGATGTGTCATACTACTAGCCACATGCATCCTCACAAAGAGACCCATAATTTTGACATATGTGAGGTGAAAATCGAGACCTGAAAGACTCATCCTCATCACCTTGTTCTAGAGGCGTAATATGTTGTAAAATGGTATGAGTGAGTGAGCTAACATACTGTAGGATCTTGAACTGAACACTCTCCTTCACAAAATAAGGGATCATGAATTGCTCAATTTTTGGCCTATCAATGGGTCTCTATTCCTAGTTTGGGGCATGTTGTTCCCCCACTTTATCCTATGTAGATCCCCCACCTCTAACTTGGAACTTTCACATGTTTCCAAATAATTAGGGATATTGTTGAGAACAAACTCACAATAAAGTTTCTTCAAAAAAATACTATGGGACCTCATTGTTATTGCATGGAGGATGGTCAAAAACCATCCACCACTTATCCCATAAATTATTACTTATCCCTTCATGGTGGTGTAGTGTTGAAAATATACACCTTTACATTTTCACACCATGTTTGCATCCCCTTAATTAATTGGAATTAATTAAGCTTTAATTGGCCCCATTATGCATTCACAAACATGATTAATTTCATTTTCCAAAAGGGAAACCCACATTTACCTAATGCCTACCTTGAACCTAACACCTTGGAAATTAAGTATCTAGATTTCGGTCCTAGGACCCATTCACCCAAGGGTGAATGGGTCCCCCTTAAGTCTTGAGACCCAATTTTAAATATATTTTTGGTGGAATTTAATGATCTAAATTCAAATTTCAAAGGTCATCTTGTGGTGTTTAATTGTCGGGTAATTAAGGAAACGCCTATAAATACAAGGTCTTTTTATCAATTCAAATCATCCAGCATTAAGGAAACTTTACAAGACCAAATATTATTATCAAGAGAATTGAATAGTAGATTTATTAGTCATCTATAGTAGCATTCAAGATCCTATCATGATGTCAAATTTATTTGCATTCATGCATGTTTTTGGAGCTAACATTGTGATGTAGGTTTCAAGCATCAAATCAAGTGTCAAATTAAGCATCCAATCAAGCAATTTCATGCAAGATCAAGACCTTAGAGTGATTTTTTTGTCTTCATTCCTCTAAGGGAAGCCATTGAGGGTTTGGTGAGTTGTGACATATCTTTTTTCATTCATAAAATTCCATCCATTTTATCATTATTTCATTATCAAGGTTTAATTACCAAACTAGGGTTTGACTGAGGCAAACTCCTATCCACCAAAAATTAAAATAAAATTCTCCTCCCTTTGTGTGTGTAGATCTATAGGTGAAGAAGGATTGAAAGTTGATCAAAAGTGTAATTTTGCAAAGTTGTCAAAGTTGTCAAGACACGGAAACTCATATCTCAAATTTATTTCCAACTTTCCTATAGTGAAACCTGGGAAAAACAACATCTCAGATCCATCACTAGAGGACCCTCAAAGTTGAGGAAAAACCTTGTACAAAGACCCATTTTCCCTAGGGAAAATGAGTCCTTGCAAGACACTCAACACCCATTTTAGTGACATGCACACAACAATTTAACCTTCTTAGATCTACCGCAAGATTGTGGTTTATGTTTGTATTCTGCTTTAAATCTAAATTTCAAGTTTTGCATTGCATAATTGAGTTCATTAATCATTTTTAGTTTATCTCCCCAAAGTGTGTTTCAGTCATATTTACCATTCTCTATCATAAGGGAAACTATAGATTTTCCAATAGGGTTGACTCACCTAAGGGTTGGAAGTCAATCATACCTTTGGGGATATCTTTTCCTAATGAAATTAGGAAAGTGTAAGTGTATATATCACACACCTTTTTCCACATTGATCACCCCACTTACATTTTTCTATGTTTCATTTTGGTGAACCTGACATGTTAACATTACATACCTTCTGAAATTTGCCATAATTCAAGCCCTAGATCTAGGATTTACATTAGTTTACATTGAGTTTCATTTAGGGTTTCAAAATTGCATTAGTTTGTATTTAGGGTTTTAAATACATTTTGCATCATTTAAATTCACAAAAATCTAAAAATATTCCATACATCTTGCATGTTAGTTGCATTAAGAGTGTTTTTAAGTCATTTAGATCAAAATTTCAATTCAATTTGCATTCAAAAAGTTATCATTTTTTTTCACTTTTTTCATTAGTTGCACTTTCATTTAGACATAAAAATATGGAAAACTTTGTCACAGTAATAATAATCTATAACCAGAAATAGAGAACACAAACAATAGCTCAAAATTTGCATTTTTCATTTTTAAAACCTTTGTACAAGGACCCATTCATCCTTGGGAAAAACTATCCCTGCATAGGTGTCCTCATAAACTTCAACATGCATTATTGTCTTTGTTTTGACTTAATGTTTTTGTTGTTCAAACTATACTTTGAAATTATGAGAAACTATTATTGCATGTGCAAGAAAAGTGTAATTTTGTTTGATTTTTTGAAAATTTGAAAAAAAAATTATTGCATTTTAGTATTGAAAATCAGTAGATCTATAGGACAATTGTTTATATTTTTGAAGCATTGCGTAAGTTGGATAGATTACTTTTCATTTTTGGCACACACTCAAAACTCTAAATGTTAACATCTTTCCTTTTCAAGTATGCCAAGAAAAATCTCATTAACAAGCAAGTTAGTCATTTTTCCAACATCTTTCCTAGTTATGAGAATATCTTAGTGCAAGAGAATTAAATTGTTGACACATTCCTTAATACCACATTGCCTATCCTTCACTCATCCCCTAATATCTCTCCTATTTGTGAGGATGTTTTGATACAAGAGTATGCAAGCATAGACAATCATGAAAATCTTAGTTGTTCTTCTCCTGATACCTCTCCTACTTGTGATGAAGGTATCTTGGTGTTAGAAGATACACTCATTGAGCTTCATGAGAATTTTTTTTTTCCCTCTTCCCTTACCCCATCCACTTAGAAGGACATTATGGCACAAGAGGATGAGATCATTGACACATTTCTTAACATCACTTTGCCTAGTCTTCATTCATCTCCCAATATTTCTTCCATTTTTGAGTGATTTGATAGAAAAAGATGCAAGAATTGGCAATCATGACAATCCTAGTTATTATTTTCCCAATACATATCTTACTTGTGATGAAGGTGTCTTGGTGTTAAAATATTCAACCATTGAGCATCATGAGAATCTTTTTTGCTTCTCTCCTAAAATGTCTCTTATTTGGGAGGATATTGTTGGACATAAAGATGACACAAATGATTGCTTAGATGAACATGATAAGGTCACATTAGATTCCCTCATGTTAGAAAATCATCAACAAGAAGGCACATTTGTTGAGGTTATGAATGCACAGTTGGCCATTAGATATCTAAAACCTCCTTAGCTTGAACCTCTCTAGAGTCCTTTAATTATTGGTCATCCTAAGTCACCTCCTACGTGGTGCAGGAGCACCCCAAAGTCAATCATCTAGGGGGGTAATTAGCAGGTCAAGACCTAATAACTTGTTTAGTTAACATTTAGCAAATATCTTCCAATACTTGGAATTGTGCCTTAGAGGCATTTGAAAACTTGTTTTATATTCATAAGGTCATGATTGATCATTTTCTAGATTGGGATTTGGCTACAAAGATGTTTGTTGACCTTGTAGACCTCCCTAGGTGATAGTTTGTTTTACAATTTTGAAAATAAGGCTTATGCAAAGCCACAACTGGCCATGGAACAGTTGGGGTTCGAGCCTAACTGAATTGAAGAGTCTATTTAAGGTGTGCCTCGACCTGTGTGAAAGGTTGGAAGGCTTTGAGAACGTTTGTAATTTGAATTTTAATGAATGCTAAGAGAGGACAGTGAGAAGATGGAGTAATTTCCTATGTTTTGTTTTGAACTTGTGTGTTGCAGGAGTAAACATGGCATTGTGAATACTGTAGAACATAGTGTAATTGCTTTCCAAGCTTTGTGTGGGATAGTAGATAGCTAGTGTGTGCATTTCAAGCATTTTGTTGTAGTTAGTTTGGTTTTGTTTAGTTTACTGTTTTGACTGGCAGAGTGTAGTTGATGGAGTCCTAATTACTTTCCCCACTGTACCTAAGTACGGGCCCTTGGGAAATGTGGTTAGGCTCCATGTCTATACATAAGCTAGAACTAGGAGTGGTCAGGAGTGATGGAAGCATGAAGAAAGACTTCTCCTAGGCGAGCTTGACAATGCCCAGCTAGGAAAGTCTTGAAGTGCAAAGCACTTAGCTTGCAGGGCGGACCTTTCGTTGCTAAACCCCATGGTAGGAAGGTGGATGGAAGCCTTACAGAGGCTTGGTAATAAGGAGGAGGTTCCAACAGTCTGTTTGAGTGGAGAACAAAATAACAGTCCAGTGTGTGGTCAGGAAAACCCAAGGGAAAGACCTATTTTGCAAAATTTGGAAGTCTGACCTGTGTACAGACAGTCAAGGGTTAAGACCTTTGAAATCTTGAAGTGGTAGGCATCAGGACTGAGAATCCATAGAAAATATTCAGGGTTCTTTGGAGAAATTGGGAGAGTTACCTCATTTCCTCGGAGGAAAGGCCTATTTTGGAGGCCTAGAATTAAGGAACCAAAACCCTAGATGAGGGTTTGGTGAAAGCGATGAGGAGTTGGAGTTTGGTGATTTTCCAAGAACCTGAGGAAGATGTTGTGAAGCCATTGAAAATATATCTACACCCCTGTAAGGACCTAATGGAGTGATGAGGACAGTTAGCCTTTAGGGAAGATTAAGGGCTAAGGGAGAGTTAGTGGCAAGGCACCAAGATTGGCTTGGTAGATTGAGGGTTTGATGATAGTGGGGTTGGCCAGTAGAACCAGGGTTGCCTACATATGAGATAGGACCTAAAGGTTTAAGGTGGGAGATTCACCTAGGAGTTCTTGAGAACAAGGACCCAGAGCATGGAATAGTGAGTGTTCCATCCAAACCTACCCTATCAGATTGGTATCAGAGCAAGTTAAGGATTTGGGAAGAGACTTGTATGTCAGAGCTTGAATCAAGTGGTTCTAATACCATGGTGACCAATGCAGAATTGGCAAGAAACCTGATAGAGCAACAAGAGAAAAACATGCAACTTGAGGAGGCAGTTGAAGATATGAAGCAAAGGCTAGAAGAGGTGGTAGAGGCTGCAGGCAAGATGAAGGTACAACTAGCAGTAGTCAGAGACAAGGCTAAGGATCAAATTGAGGAAGACATAGAACCAGACCCTGATCCTCCACTAAAAGAGGAACCCTTCCTCAAAGCATTGAAGGCATTAAGTGGCAAATCATTAGAAGGCATTCCCATCTTCATAGGAAGAATGGATGCAGAATTGGTTATGGATTGGATAGAAGGAATGGAGAATCACTTTGAGTGTGATGGAGTTATTGAGGCACAAAAGGTGAAGATAGCAAAATCAAGGTTAAGGGGACAAGCACTGACTTGGTGGAAGTTCCTGCAAGAATAAAGAGAGAATTAAGGCAAGAAACACATTTCAAGTTGGAAAGCTATGGTGGCTAAAGTGAAGGAGTATTACCTACCTGAGGACTATGAGGTCCAATTACACAAGAAGAGACAAAACCTTAGGCAAAGAGACCTAGATGTAGCTGCCTACACTGAAGAGTTCCAAAAACTAAGCCTTAGGTCTAGGGTGCAAGAAGTGGAAAGCATCAAGGTGGCGAGGTATCTAAATGGCCTCAATGGAACATCCAAGAAGAGTTGAGTCTTTTTACACTCACCAATCTCCATAGTTGTTTTCAAATGGATTTTAAGGTGGAGGAGAAGCTAAAAAAGAAACAAGACTCTAATTCTAAGGGTAGAGGCAAAGGCAGAGATCAAAGAGATCAAAGAGGACATAGAGGTGGCTACCAAGGTAGAGGAAATGAGCAAAGAAACCAAGGTGAATCTAAACTCACAGAGCATGGAGGTGAAACATCTTCTAGAGGAGGTTATGGAAGAGGTAGAGGTTCTCAAGGAGGATCAAATAGAGGAAGAGGAGCAGGCATAAGCAATTCATACTTTGCTACCATGAAATGTTACCATTGTGGTCAAGTAGGCCATCCAGCTTATAGGTGCCCGGAGAAAGCATCATCTTCAAATGCTGAGAAGAGGGTGGCATATGCATAAGAGGACACCATGAGCACTAAATCACTTGAGATCAGTCATATTGAATCTGAAATGGGAGAGAATCTGATGTTTAGGAGAGTGTTGATCAAACAACCGGTCAAGGAAGAACCAAAACAAAGAAGAGCTCTATTTAGAGCGAGATGCAAAATACTTGGTAAAGTATGCAAGGTCATTGTAGATTTAGGTTCAATAGATAATATTATCTCAGAAGAGGCAGTAAAGAAGCTCAAGTTGGAGAAAGTACACCACACCAACCCATACAAAATGACATGGCTAAACAAAGCGCAGAGTGTTCTTGTTAATGAACAAGTAACGGTGGATTTTTCTATTGGAGGGTACAGAGATAAGCTAGTTTGTGATGTATTACCCATGGATACATGTCATCTACTACTGGGCAGACCATGGCAATATGACAGGAGTGCCATGTATGATGGAAAGGAGAATATAATTTCATTTAAGAAGGATGGGAAGACCTTTAAGTTGCAGTCACTGTCAGAAGAAGATGAAGGACAGTCAAAGACACCAATTGTTCTACTAAGTGGTGGGAAGGAGTTCCTTGAAGGAGGAGAAGGATATGTAGTCTTGTTGCAGTCCAAAGAGGAAGATAAGAATGAAAAACCAGTCATACCTGGAGCAGTCCATAATTTGCTTGAAAAGTATAAAGACATAGCAAGTGATGGTATACCTACAACTTTACTTCCTAAAAGAGCTATTAGTCATCAAATTGACTTCATACCTAGAGCATCATTGCCTAACAAATCAGCATATAAGCTTACACCAGATTAGAATCTAGAGGTAGCTAGACAAGTGCAAGAATTGTTGGATCAAGGCTTGATTAGGAAGAGCATCAGCCCATGTGCAGTACCAGTAGTTTTAGCAACAAAGAAAGGAGGCAAGTGGAGGTTATGCATTGAATCTAGATCAATAAATAGGATCACAATCAGATATAGATTCCCTATTCCAAGGATTGAAGACTTGATGGATTGTCTTGGAGGAGCTCAGTACTTCACCAAGTTGGATCTCAAGAGTGGATACCATTAGATCAGAATCAAGGATGGAGATGAGTGGAAGACAACATTCAAGACAACAGATGGGTTGTATGAGTGGAGAGTTATGCCATTTGGCCTCTCTAATGCCCCTAGCACATTCATGAGGCTCATGAATGAAGTACTCAAAGACTTTACAGGGATATTTGTGGTGGTATATCTTGATGATATAGTTATCTTTAGCAAGACAAAAGAAGAACACCTTAAGCATGTGGAGATGGTTCATAGAAGGCTGCAAGAGGAGAAGTTAGCCATCAACCTAGAGAAGTGTGAGTTTTTAAAACAAGAGCTTGTATATTTGGGTTTTGTAGTGTCTCAAGGATCACTGAAAATGGATCCAAGCAAGGTGGAAGCTATCCTAAACTGGCCTACACCAACAACAGGGACAGAGGTAAGAAGTTTCCATGGATTGGCTCAATTTTATAGGAAATTCATAAGAAACTTTAGTGGCATATGTGCACCAGTCCTAGAGACAATCAAGGGTGGTTTGAAAACTAAATTTGTGTGGAATCAAGAGGCTGAGAAAGGATTTGAGAAACTGAAACAAGAAGTGGCAACTCAACCTATTCTCTTATTGCCAAGCTTTGACAAATTGTTTATTGTGGAGTGTGATGCTAGTGGAGTTGCAGTAGGAGGAGTGCTTAGCCATACCTATAGCTTTCTTTAGTGAAAAGCTCAATGAAGCCAAGAAGAAGTATTCTACCTATGATCTAGAACTATATGCTTCGGTTCAGTCACTTAGGAAGTGGAGGCATTGCCTTCTACCCAAGGAGTTTGTGGTCTTTACAGACAATCAGGAACTGAGTTATATCAACACCCAAGAGAAGTTGAGCAATAGACACTTGAAGTGGATGGAGTACATCCAAGCTTTTACTTTCACCATCAAGCACAAGAAGGTACAAATGAATAAGGTAGCAGATGCATTGAGTAGAAGATTTCTGATAGTCCAAGAGATACAGATCAAGAGCATTGGAATAGAGAGCTTCAAGGATCTCTATGGAGAAGATGAAGATTTCTCAGAGGCCTACAAGGTATGTTCTAACTTTGAGAATCATTTTCATAGCCAATACTCAGAGTATACTTTGCAAAGTGGATTGTTGTTTAAAGGGAATCATCTATGTGTTCCAAAAGGGTCAATGAGAGAAAACCTCATTCAGGAAAAGCATAATGGTAGTCTTAGTGGACATTTTGGCATCAACAAAACATTAGAACTAGTGCAAAGGTTCTACTATTGGCCTAAGTTGGCAAGAGATGTCAAGAAATATGTAGAGCAATGTGTTGTGTGTATGAAAGCCAAGGGAGGAGCTAGTAATGCTGGTCTATATCAACCCTTACCCATTCCTAACAGACCATGGGAGTGTGTGAGCATGGATTTTGTGGTAGGACTTCCTAAGACCAAGACTGGTTTTGATAGTGTGTATGTAGTGGTGGATAGATTCAGAAAAATGAGTCACTTTATTCCTTGTAAAACCACTCATGATGCTAGCTACATTGCTCACCTTTTCTTCAAGCAAATTGTTAGGATTCATAGCTTACCTTTAAGCATTGCTTCAGACAGGGATGTTAAATTCATGAGTCACTTTTGGAAGACTCTATGGAGAAAATTGGGTACCAACCTATTCTTTGGATCAGCTTACCATCCTTAGGCAAAATGGTCAAACAAAGGTGGTTAACAGGGTGCTAGGTAACCTTCTAAGGTGCCTAACTAAAGAATATGGGCAGACTTGGGATATGGCAATCTCATAGGCTGAGTATGCTTATAATGATAGTGTGAATCGGACCACATGGAAGAGTCCTTTTGAGGTTGTGTATGGAATGCACCCAAGAGGGATATGTGAGCTCAGGGATCTAGGAGCTATGGAGAATAGGAGTGGACATGCTAAAGACTTCACTCAGACCATGAAGGAGATTCAGGAGCAGGTGAAGAGGACAGTCACCGAGGCTACTCAAAAGTTAAAAGAGAAGGTGGATTTATCTAGAAAAGAGTTACAATTTGCAGTAGGAGACTTGTCATGGTTCACCTTAACAAATCAAGGTTGCAGAAGGGTATCTGAACCAAGCTACAAATGAAAAGAGTAGGACCATGCAAGATATTAGCCAAGTATGGGAAGAATGCATACAAGGTGGAGTTACCTTCTGATTTGGGAATTTCACCAGTTTTCAATGTTGCTAATTTGATCAGGTACAAGGGATCAGTCAATGATATAGCACAGACCAGTAGGGAGATCTTCAAAGATGTAAGAAACATACCCTTACCTATTCAAGACAAGCTTCAGGTAGAACAGATCTTGGAGTCAAGAGTGCAAAAGTCTACAAGGAAGAGAGTGTACATGGAGCATCTTATCAAGTGGAAGAACAAGCATGAATCTGAGGCTACATGGGTACAAGAAGATCAATTCAAGAAGTATGGAATTGATATGTCACTTCCCTCTCCTTCCATTCCTTAGTGTTTGGGCAGAGAGGGGGAGAATGGTGCAGGAGCACCCCAAAGTCAATCATCTAGGGGGGTAATCATCAGGTCAAAACCTAATAACTTGTTTAGTTAACATTTAGCAAATCCCTTCCAATCTTGGAATTGTGCCTTAGAGGCATTTGAAAACTTGTTTTATATTCATAAGGTCATGATTGATCATTTTCTAGATTGGGGTTTGGCTACAAAGATGTTTGTTGACCTTGTAGACCTCCTAGTTTGTTTTACAATTTTGAAAATAAGGCTTATGCAAAGCCACATCCGGCCATGGAACAGTTGAGGTTCGAGCCTAACTGAATTGAAGAGTCTATTTAAGGTGTGCCTCGACCTATGTGAAATGTTGGAAGGCTTTGAGAACGTTTGTAATTTGAATTTTAATGAATGCTAAGAGAGGACAGTGAAAAGATGGAGTAATTTCCTATGTTTTGTTTTGAACTTGTGTGTTGCAGGAGTAAACATGGCATTGTGAATACTGTAGAACATAGTGTAATTGCTTTCCAAGCTTTGTGTGGGATAGTAGATAGCTAGTGTGTGCATTTCAAGCATTTTGTTGTAGTTAGTTTGGTTTTGTTTAGTTTACTGTTTTGATTGGCAAAGTGTAGTTGATGGAGTCCTAATTACTTTCCCCATTGTACCTAAGTACGGGCCCTTGGGAAATGTGTTTAGGCTCCATTTTTGTACATAAGCTAGAATTAGGAGTGGTCAGGAGTGATCGAAGCATGAAGAAAGACTTCTCCTAGGCGAGCTTGACAGTGCCCGGCTAGGAAAGTCTTGAAGTGCAAAGCACTTAGCTTGCAGGGCAGACCTTTCCTTGCTAAACCCCATGGTAGGAAGGTGGATGGAAGCCTTGCAGAGGCTTGGTAACAAGGAGGAGGTTCCAAGAGTCCGTTTGAGTGGAGAAAAAAATAACAGTCCACTATGTGGTTAGGAAAACCCAAGGAAAAGACCTATTTTGCAAAAATTGGAAGTCTAACCTGTGTACAAACAGTCAAGGGTTAAGACCTTTGAAATATTGAAGTGGTAGGCATCAGGACTGAGAATCCATAGAAAATATTCAGGGTTCTTTGGAGAACTTGGGATAGTTACCTCATTTCCTCGGAGGAAAGGCCTATTTTGGAGGCCTAGAATTAAGGAACCAAAACCCTAGATGAGGGTTTGGTGAAAGCGATGAGGAGTTGGAGTTTGGTGATTGTCCAAGAACCTTAGGAAGATGTTGTGAAGCCATTGAAAATATATCTACACCCCTGCAAGGACCTAATGGAGTGATGAGGACAGTTAGCCTTTAGGGAAGATTAAGGGCTAAGGGAGAGTTAGTGGCAAGGCACCAAGATTGGCTTGGTAGATTGAGGGTTTGATGATAGTGGGGTTGGCCAGTAGAACCAGGGTTGCCTACATATGAGATAGGACCTAAAGGTTTAAGGTGGGAGATTCACCTAGGAGTTCTTGAGAACAAGGACCCAGAGCATGGAATAGTGAGTGTTCCATCCAAACCTACCCTATCACTAAGCCAATTCTCATTATAAGACCTCCAAAACCTCCAGGGACTATCTTAAATTTTGCAAGGCAACATTGAAGTAACAATTTTTCACAACAACTAAGTTATAATACCATTGCTCACACATACAATACAAGGAACAATAGGCAACCAAAAACCATACCTAGTTCATTATCATTACCTCAACCTATCTTGCCTAATGCTCCTCATTTACCTTTGCACAGTTGAAAGGAGTGTGATCTTGTGGTCATATTAATATTAATTTATAGGACCTTATTCAAGCATCCCCTCTTTACCATGGCATGCTCCAAAATGCTTTACAACAAGTTTTTATCCCTCCTAGTGCCCAACGAAATGATGTAGCAACCCTAATTCAAGGTATGAATTTGGTCAACTTAGACATTACCTTTCATCAAGATGACTTACCTCCATTAGATGTGCAAAAAAAAAAATTATGCTTTGATGATAGTGGCTAAAATTAATAAGTGATGCATTAGGCATACTCTTATTGATAGTAGTTCATCGCTCAATGTTTGTAGTGTAAACCTTCTAGATAATATTTGAGTGGATAAAATCCAAATTCAACCAGACCCTTTAGCTATCTGTGGATTTGATAATGTGGGAAAACAACTGCTTGGTGTGATAAAATTACCTATTAAATATGGTAAGGTAACTTTGTAAACTCCTATCCATGTCATTCTCAATGATCTTTCATATAATCTTCTCCTAGGTAGACCATGGATTCATGCAATGAATGTGGTGTCTTCAATGTAACATCATCTAGTGAAGTACACTTACAAAAAAAAGGTCTACACAATCAAAGTTGACCTAGAATCTTATCACAATTGTTTGCAAATTGAAACAAGAGTGATAAATCCTCTTACAACATTGACACCAACTACAAAAAAGTAACCTTTACAAGTTGAGGATAAGGGTAAGTTCCTTTCACCCATGACAATATTGTCATAAGATGATTGGGGATCGTTAGATTTCACACCTAAATTCGATGGGTAACCCAAGATATACAATTAAAGTCAATAAAGGAGAAATAATCTGACATAATATCCACACAAGCCAAGTCATCAAAAACACGTGAGTCCACAACTTTTAGAAATGAAGAGGAAAACAACAATTATACATCCACATATGATGAGTGTGATCATGAGAAACCACCAGATCCAAAAGAAATGGAAAAGATTTATGGAAGAGGTTATGGAATTTTGAAACAACTTGGCTATAATGGAAAAGGATGTGGTGCTAGAGAACAAGGTATCCAACTCCCTATAAAACCTTACACACAAGAAAAAAACTAGCAGTCTTGGTTATTGTCCTTCAAAAGAAAGAATATCAAAGAAACCTTCGCTCAATATCATGCAAAACACTCATAGGACAAATATTGCTTCATCTTCAAACACATGTCTTAGTAATTATTGGGTTTCATTAGATTTTACACCTTCCTTTAAGGGAGAGTACAAAATATCACAATCTAAAGAGTCTTGTGTATGTATGACACCTTGTAGTAAGCAAGAGATATCTTTGTCACAAAAGAAAGGAACATATTCTACTATTGATCAAGAGGGTACCTTTTTGAGGCTTCTCCAAGCCTACTTGATATCTCTCCCTCCAAGAACATGAAATAAATTCTATAAAAATAACTCATTTTTTGCATATCATCGAGTGCATGGTCATTCAAATAATGGATGTAAGGCTTTGAATAATAAAATTCAACATCTTAAGGATTACAGTGCTCTTCCTTGTGTTGATGCACCTATTTCCTATAATTGATATTGATTTTCATCCTATCATGTTACTCATCACTATATGGCATTAGTAGCTTTATGTGTCTTGCTCATTGCCATTCATGGTGGTATAATTTTAGGTGTAACCATATTATCTTGACATGAACATGATAGTTCTTGGTGGTTGTCTTTGTCTCTATGATTGGGGGGAAAGGATAACTAGTTTTTGGAGGTGTGCATTCTTTCCAAGGATCCCCTCTTCCTCTCTTTCTACTAAAAATACCAACATAGCAAGTATGTGGATATTTTAAGTGGGGCCATATTGTCCCCCATTCATTGTTTTCATGTTCCCTTCTTAGTGATGATATCATACATCTCCTAGGAAGTGTGACCATTACATTGGCATCATTGGCATTATTATTTTGGCATTATTTATTTGCGCCCCTAGGTGAGTTTTGTTTTGTACCCCTTGAGGTGAGTTTTGTTTGACATTTCTTGCTCCACTTTGTTCATAGGGGTTGAACTTAGTGTAGCATTAGTATAGCATATTGATCATTTTGTGGCACCTTATCAAAGTTATTAGGGAGTAAATTTTGGTATGGTTGATTTATGGAAGGCCTATAGACTTGGCACGACTTTTCCATCTGTCACTTGTTTTGTGGCTACACACCTAGTGTATATCAGACTACACTAGACCTTGTGTGTTTCTCACTTGATTTAGCTCATTGAGTGTATATCAAATTACACTTTTGAGCATTTTTTTCATGGCCACTTATCATAACACAACTTTCTTTCCTATAGAGCCATGTGTTTCATAAGTGAATTTACATTCTTGTGAGTGCATTTGATGGACGTGGCATAATGCAACTTGCTAGTCCATCCTTTTCCTTTTTGCATTAATTTTGACATTATATGTAAGTGTATCTTGTCTTGTTGCTTCATATCATACATATGTGTGTGTCCCTTTGTACTTATGTTGGTTTCCATGGGATCTTAGATTATGGGGGCTTACGCAACCTCCTTGATCTTTGCCATCCTATCTCTTCAACATTTGTGCACTTGGACCCCTCTTGATGTATATTTGTCTACTTTCTTAGCATAAGTTCATACTCTCACTAAAGTGGGGGCTAAATGTAGTGTAGAAAAATGTACACCTTTACATTTTCACACCATTTTTGCATCCCCTTAATTAATTGGACTTAATTAGCCTTTAATTGGCCCTAGTATGCACTCAAAATCCTAATTAATTTAATTTTCTGAAAGGGAAACCCACATTTAGTTAATGCCTACATTGAACTTTACACCTTGGAAATTGAATGTCCTAAATTTAGGTCCTAGGACCCATTCGCCCCTTAAGTCTCAGAACCCAATTTTTAATATGTTTTTGGTGGAATTTTAATTATCTACATTCAAATTGCAAAGGTCAGCTTGTGGTGTTTAATTGTCTAGTAATTAAGGAAACACTTATAAATAAAAGGTTGTTTTATCAATTCAAATCATCTAGTATTAAGACAACTTTTACAAGAGAAAAAATTATTCTCAAGAGCATTGAAGAGTAGATTTATCAATCATCTACTTTAGCATTCGAGATCCTATCATGATGTCAAATTTATTTGCATTCATGCATGTTTTTGGAGCTAACAATGTGATGTAGGTTTCAAACATTCAAGCATCAAATCAAGTGTCAAATCAAGAATCCAATCAAGAAATTTCATGCAATATCAAGACCTTAGAGTGATGTGTTTGTCTTTCGTCCTCTAAGGGCAACCATTGAGGGTTTGGTGAGTTGTGACATAGCTTTGTTCATTCATCAAATTCCATCCATTTTATCATTATTTCATTATCAAGGTTTAATTACCAAACTGAAGTTTGACCAAGGCAAACCCTATCCACCAAAAAAAAAAACATTTTTCTCCTCTCTTTGTATGCGCAGATTTGTCGATGAAGAAGGATTGAAAGTTGATTAAAACTATAATTTTTCAAATTTTTCATCAAAGTTGTCAAGACACGAAAACTCGGATCTCAAATTTAATTTTAACTTTTTGACAATGAAACCTAGGGAAAACAACATCTCAAATATATCTCCAGAGGACCCCCAAAGCTGAGGAAAAACCTTGTACAAAGACCCATTCACCCTAGCATGAATGAGTCCTTGTAGGACACTCAACACCCATTTTTGGTTACAGGTACACAACAATTTAACCTTCCCAAATATGTCAGAAGATTGTGGTTTATGTTTGTATTATGCTTTAAATCTGAATTTCAAGGTTTGAATTGCATAATTGAGTTCATTAAGCATTTTTAGTTTATCTCCCTAAAGTGCATTTCAGTCATATTTACCATTTTTTGTCATAAGGGAAACGACATATCTTCCAATAGGGTTGACTTGCCTAAGGGTTGAAAGTCAATCCTACCTTTGGGGATCTATTTTCGTAATGAAATTTGGAAAGTGTAAGTTTATAGATCACAGATCATTTTCGACATTGATCACTCCAGTTACATTTTTCTATGTTTCAGGTGGCGACAATGGATATGGAACCTTGTACAAGTTCCATCTAGGGTTGCATTAGTTTTTGGGTCAATGAACAATGTACACAAGTTAATTTTTTTAATTTTATTTGTTGATAGGATAATTTTTGGCATAAAGCCATCTTGCTTCTTCCCTCTTGTTTGACCAAGTGTTAATTTGGAAACTCACATAATCTATGCGAGAGATGATAGATTCTTGTGAAGTGTCAAGGGTAGAGTGATGGGAGGTCGTTCCAATGAGATCTCTCAAATTTTTTAATTATTATTTCAAGTTCTTTCTTGTTATTTTCTATTGTCCTTAGTATATTTTCTTGCATCCCATGAGGATGTCAAGGAATTGGCAAAGGGGTTTGTTGCAGTTTTTGTTCACCATGGTTTTTGTGTTTTAGTGAATGAGCGTTTTTATTAATTGATGGGGGATTTTCAATTCCTCAAAATTAACTCAAAACCATTTTTATCTTGATAATTAATCAAATTCTTACAATAAAAACTAACAAAACTTACCTCCTCAACCTCATGGACATCATGGTGGTATTTTTGTAGTTAATGTTGGCAACACAAGGGTAGACAACTGAGAGGGAGGGGGGGGGGTGAATCAGTTGTCACAAAATTTTAGACTTATTAAACTTATTAACCTTTATTCTTAGATCTTATTAATAACAGTGAAAGCATGAATCAACAACACATCAAAAACACACATAACACCAAGATTTTTGTGTGGAAACCCTGTTAGGGGAAAAACCATGGTGGAGGTTAATCCACAAGTTATACCCTATTAAAAGTATACGAAGAATATATGAGGAATGCACATGAATTCAAGCACATTGCCTAGAGCTCACTACTCAAAGGAAGACTCACTATCTTAAAGAAAACATTCATATTAAATCCATCTGAAGAATTTGAACTGAGAAAGTAGCGTCTGCTAATGCCTGAGTACAATTTTGGTTAAGCATGTGAACACTTCTTCACTTTCTTTCACTCTTCTTCACACTCTGTTATGCCTTTGAATGATATGAACCTTTTTCACACATAGCACTTGCACTCTTTGCATTTTACATACATCTCAAATGAAGAAATAATCACTTATATATATATCTGCAACAAGAAATTACATTGCTTCATGTCAGCTCCAACAAAATCATAGAATGAATGCAAACTGTTGGCCCAAAACAATAAAGATTATCAATGCGCATCAACCAAGGTCGTCCACAACATATTAGAGACCCAAAAAAATTTCTCGAACACAAAAAACCTTCAAAGATGCTTCCTCGAAGATCCACAACATACTTCAAACACCTTATCGACCATGAACATGAAAACATGGACATGCAAGAGAAAATCTTGGATCGTGAGCACAATGATCAATGCAGATGTGCAACATAGATATAACATGATCTATAAATGTCCATGAACACTATAGTAACATATGTAACAACTCTGATTATCAGATACACACTATCTTCTTCTATGAACACCATTTGCAGTAACAAAATAGTTGTCATAACACAAAAACTTATAAATTGCTCAAATCTTCATGCGCACCTTTGAAACTTTCGGAGTAGAAACTAGATAGGATTGAAAAAAAACCCTTTAATTCACAACATCATGCTATCAACATACTGAACTTTCTACCATATTGATCTTCACTGCTTCACAAACAACCTATAACATATATTATTACAATTTTCTCAATATCCTCGACATATACAGTCTTAAAGACATTAATGCTAATAGTGTTGACATCAATGACAACCACATATCAAAAAATCGACCACAACATCCAACAATCTCCCCCTTTGGCATTGATGACAACACATGATGTGAAAAACACACCATCAATACAGCTAACTCTTCTTCCAACAATCTCCCCTTTCCACATTGCTCTTCTCTCCCTTAGTTCTCCAAGAGTTTTTCACATTACTCTTCTCCCCTTTGACATCAATGGAAAAGGTACACAAGCTTTGAACCACATATCTGAATCATCTGACTACTCCCCCTGAGTAGCAGCCACTACAACATCAATCTGAATCAAGATATGACTATGAATGCACAGACTGATGCAAATACTATGCATCTTAGTTCTGATTAGGAGGGGTAATCACCCCTAACTTCCCTTTGAGATACTCAAAAGTATCCTTGGTCAAAGGATTAGTAAAGATGTTTGCAATCTGTTCCTTAGTAGGCACATACTCTAGTCTAACTTCCTTATCACTCACTTTATCTCTCAAAAACTGGTACTTGATAGATATATGCTTGGTATTTGAATGCAATACCAGGACCACACAAGTTAGTATGCACAAGCTCCAACAATTCATTTGATAATGTTGTTTGCTCCGAAACGAAACTATAGTTTGTTTTCCTAACTAAAATTCCTTGCATATGGTATTAGTAGGCTTCACCAACTTAGGAAGGTCTCTCATAGCCTGTGAGGAACTTATCTTGATAATATTGTCAAAGTTTACATGACACATTCTTCTATGCCACAACCAACTTTCATCAACTTGAGCAATCAGATAAATTTTACTAGCAACATTTAGATGAAAGATGTTACCTTTTGTTTTAGTACCTGAAACAATCACATTTCTAGAACTTCCCAATATGTTACATTTTCCATCTTTGAATTGAAGATTGTATCCCTTATCAACCATCTGTCCAACACTTAGAAGATTATGCTTCAAACCTTTAACATAAAGAACATCATCAGTATTATGCTTGCCATCAAAAGAAATGCATCCTCGACCATGGATTATACCACCATTGTTATCACCAAATCTTACAACACCACCATCATACTTCTCCAGGCTTACAAATTTACTTTTATCACCTGTCATGTGATGTGAACATCCGTTGTCAATTACCCATTCATCTCTCTCTTCAACTCGAGCAGCTAGAGCTTTCTCCACATTTGTACAACTAACAGATTCAATAGACACAGGATTATTTTCCTTGATAGCAATAAATAAAAACTCATCTTCACTTACATTCCCTTTGTCATATTCATCATCTATCACACCTTCATCGGCAACATAGTAACACTTCTTTTAAAATTTAGGCTTGTAAGGTATTGGCTTAGGAACTATTTCTGGACACCTTGATGCAAAACAACCTATTTTATTGCAAGAGAAACATTTAATAGGGAACTTTCCTTTATAATTACCTTCTCCTCTGGCTTCCCTTTTGACAATAAGTGCTTCAAGATCATTCAGTTATGTTTCTTCTTCTTCAATCTGTCTCATTTCTTCCTCATATCTGAATACATTTCTAGAAGGAATTTCACCAGGATCATATCTTTGCTTATCTCTCCTAGAAATAGTAGCTTTAAATGCATATTATATCTTTGGAGGGGCATCACTGAGTTCACTCAACTCAAAAGCAGTAAGTTTACCAACCAACATATCTCTGGTTATATTTGTCACATTTCAGAGCTCCTTAATGGCCGCACCTTTGATTTTCTATGCATCAGGCAAGGATCTAATCACTTTAGGAACAATCTCTGATTCATCCACCTGTCCACCAACACATCTGATACCACACACAAGTTCATTCACTCTTTGCATGAAAGTGGCAATATTCTCATCATTACCCATTTTCAACAGTTCATATTTTCCTTTCAGACTCTATAGCTTAGCCATCTTCACATTAGCATCACCTTCATATAAAGTTTCCAAATTTTTCCAGATCTCATAAGAAGTCCTTAGCTCCATAACATTCATCATTAAAGAATCAGTCAAAACACTCAACAATGCTTCCTTAGCTCTGATGTTATATTCAACATCCCTAATCTCAACAGTAGTAGTAGGACCATTCTAAGGAATAACATACCTATTGCATGTAATGTTCTAGTAGGATTCACCAATGCATCTCAGATGACACTCCATTTGATTCTTCCATAGCAAATAATTTGTTCCATCAAATCTCAAACTATCCTTCTTGTATGTCGCCATCCTGGATCACCTCAAGTTGTTAAACTTATTCCAAGGAACCTGGTCTGATACCAATTGTTGGCAACACAAGGGAATACAACTAAGAGGGGGGGTGAATCAGTTGTCACACAATTTCAGACTTATTAAACTTATTAACCTTTATTCTCAAATCTAATCAATAACAATGAAAGCATGAATCAACAACACATCATAAACACACATAGCACCAAGATTTTTGTGTGGAAACTTTATTAGGGGAAAAACCACGGTGGAGGTTAATCCACAAGTTATACCCTGTTAAAAGTATAAGAATAATATATGAGGAATGCACATGCATTCAGGTACATTGCCTAGAGCTCACCACTCAAAGGAAGACTCACTAGTACATAAAACATTCAGATTAAATCCATTTGAAGAATTTGAACTAAGAAAGTAGCATCTGCTAATGCCTGAGTATAGTTATGGTTAAGCACATGAACACTTCTTCACTTTCTTTCACTCTTCTTCACACTCTGCTCTACCTTCAAATGATCTAAACCTTTTTCACACATAACACTCACACTCTTCACATTTTACATACATCTCAAATGAAGAAACAATCACGTATATAAATCTGCAACAAGAAATTATATTGCTTCATGTCGGCTCTAACAAAATAATAGAATGAATGCAAACCGTTGGCCCAAAACAATAAAGATTATCAATGTGCATCAACCAAGGTTAGCCACAACATAGTAGAGACCCAAAACAATTTTCTCGACCACAAAAAACCTTCAAATATTCTTCCTTGAAGATCCACAACACGCTTCAAACACCTTGTCGTCCATGAACATAAAAAAACATAAACATGCAAGAGAAAATCTAGGATCACAAGCACAATGATCAATGCAGATGTGCAACATAGATAGAAAATGATCTAGAAACATCCATGAACACCACAGTAACATACACAACAACTCTGATTATCAGATACACATTATGTTCTTCCATGAACACCATTTGCAGTAACAAAATAGTTGTCAGAACACAAAAACTTATAACTTGCTCAAATCTTCATGTGCACCTTTGAAACTTTCGGAGTAGAAACTAGATAGGCTTGAAAACAAACCCTTTAATCCGCAACATCTCGCTATCAACATACTGAACTTTCTACCATACTGATCTTCACTACTTCACAGACAACCTGTAACATATTTTATTACAATTTTCTCAATATCCTTGACATATACAGTCTTAAAGACATTAATGCTAATAGTGTCGACATCAATGACAACCACATATTAGCAACTTGACCACAACATCCAACAGTGAGCTGGTGTGGATCCAGGAAAGAATGGGTGACTTCAAAATGTGAGTGCTCTTTTGCAATGTTGTAGTTTGTTGCCTTGCCTAGGTGAGAGATTGAGTTTGAATGAGCTCGATCTCTTATTTTTTTTATATTATGTTGATCATAATACACTAGTGTTATGTCTTCTATGGGGCCGAAAAGTGGTGTGGCTACTTTTTGGTCCCCCATCTTTATACAATTACCCTACCAACACTTTTAATTTTTCCTACTAGTAAGGTTACAATTCCTTTTGAGGATTTTTGGTAGATTGTGCACCTCCTAGTGAAGTGGAGACAAGTTGAGAATCATCATGTCAAAGTAGTATGAGGATAGGTACATGCACTAGTAATGTGTTGGTTGAGATAGATATAAATGTGATAGTGTCATATATACTGAGGTTGTCCTTAGTGGTGCATCTTGTGAACACAAGTGGTTATTGTTGATAATGTGTATCCTTATTTAAATCCTTGATGGTAAGGATTTTTCTATCTCTTATTACTTTTCTTAGGTTTTTTGTGATATTGAGAAGCATTAGAGGCTATTCAAATGTGGTAGATACTTGCTTTCTCATATGAGCAATAATTTACATAGATTTGTAGATAAGATAGGTAGGTAAATATTAGGGACTTATCTCTACTTTACATGGGTATATGATCACTTTCATATTCCATATTATTTAGATTTATCATTAGTAACAACGATGGGTATTTTGATAATATATTAGCAATGAAGGCTAATAGGTATAGGGCAGGAAACTTAGAACATGGTGATAGGCATTTTATAGACTTATCTTTATTGATACCATATAGAGGTTGAGACAACAAATGCTTATTGATGTAAAGGGTAGATTTCAACTAAGTTACATCAACTGGTCTAGGTGGTTCATTGGATAAAATATGATAGTCATGGAGATTATTATTTGATAGGGTCCTTAAACTGTTTGAAATTTGTTAGATGGTGTGGTACAACCTTAGTTTTAAGTATATAAGTAACAAGATATGTCTATTTTAGATAACTGTTAACTCTTATTTTTTCTCAGGACTTGATATGAGAATGCTAAATTCTAAATGATTGATAACTTTTAAAAAATGGAAAAAATATATTAACTTTATGAAAAAATGTACTTGGAAATTTGTAGCTTGTTTCATCAAAAGAACTCTTTTATGTTGTTTTTTCACTTGCTTGAAAACAAATTTGGATTAAACAAAAAATATTGTTGTATCAGTCAAAATGTTTTTGGGCAAAACTGTTTCGATAAAAAAAATTGTCTACGTGACATCCTACTTGATAACCAACTCCCCCCTCTTCAATAAATTTTCGAAACTCTCCACTTCACCTAAATATTTTTTTAGTCAAACTAGATTTTTTCAAAAATCTAAAAAACCATTTTGTAGACTTGAACTATGCAATCCGAATATATATATAATATTGCAAGTATGTTGCTATAATCAAAGATGAGGTCGATTATAAAAAAATAAAAAATAAACTTTATTTAAAGTTTTTGAAAAATATATGGTGCACTAAAGGAGAGAATCATCTCCAAAAGGGTCTAATTTTCTTTTTTAAAATGATAAAAAAATTAGACAGAAGTTGACATCCCATGATATATCAAACCAATGTTTTAAAAAAGAAAATTACAAACATAAACTTAATCAAGAATTCTACATTTCATTAGTTTATATCATTTTGAAACTCAAAACATAAAGACCATTTTTATGTCAATAGTGGCATGGTGTGATGGTTAAGTCATTGTGTTGTTATTCTTGCCATCAAGGTTCAAACTGCATTGGAGTGTAATTGTTGAGAATTTATATTGGGGATGAGGTCCTCTGTTTGTAACCTCACCGATTCATAGCTCCAGGTCAAAAGCGTTTACCCCTTTAAAAAATAAAAAATAAAGACCATTTTTATGCAGTCCAAGTTGAAAAATTGAATTCGTGTTGACCATTTCCTTTAAAAAAGTGTGACATAGGTTTGTAATTTTACCCATTGGTTATCTTGAAATGATCATTTGACATGTACTTGTTATTGAGAATATGCATTGCAAAGTCTTTTATGCATTTTGAATGTTTTGGATCTATGGCTTCATATGTATGATGTGTTACTAAAGGAATGAACTCATAACGATAATTATTAATATTACGTTGTACCACACCTTTGGATTAAGGATGATGCTTCTTCACGTTGACTGATGGATGGGGAGGAAATGGACTTCCTCATGGTGGGTTTAGACCCGTCCATAATTGACAAGAAGAGCATGAGATCTCAGAGGATTAGCTCGTAGATTGAGTTTGGAGTTCTTCGAATACTATTTATGGTGTATATTCTTTTAGACCACTTGTATATGTATGGTTGTTCCATGATCTAGTGTATTCTTAGCATGGATGAGGGTTGTAGTTTTGACCCCTTGTATATCTTGGTTGCAAAATGATGTTATTTTCATTGTTGAGTACTAGAGATGTATTTGTGAGACTTGCATATTATTACAATGTATTGGAAATGTACTTCCTTATTGTACTACTCAAGTGGGAGTGTTATATATTGTGTGGATTCTTATTGGATATTACTTGTATCTCATTGTAATATTGTATCATGGAAGTTAATGGAAGTTGTTAGAATGTTAACTTGTACCATTTTGTTAGCATTGAGATGTTTATCTTGGCTAATGCTTAAGAAACTTTTTGGTTGCATTTTGTGAGGTTGTTACATTTTGCTTCTTGCATCTTTTCCATTTACAAAATTATATATTTCTATACAATAAAATAAATAATTTTAAAAACAATAGTAAAATATTTTATAAAAATAACAAAGAGGATAAGGGGTACTCTACTTTGGATGCTTGATGTAACTCATGCTTTATGATTCAATTCTAATTTTTGTATCAAGATTTACAATTTTGAAGATTCAATAGACCAAGAAATTATATGTGCTCTATTTTGGTTTAGTCCTCACACTTGTAACTTCTATCCTATATTTGCAATTTTGAACTTGATCTATAGTCTTTAGTATTGCACTTTAGTTTTTTAGATTCATGTTTGCCTCTAATATTTGGGAATGGTAGTACTTGAAAACATTGATAGACTTGTTAGACTAGAATAATAAAGTTGACCAACTTTTAAGTTGAATCTTAATAAAACCCATTGATCTATTCAATATTTATGAACAAATTCGATGACACGTCAAACAAAAATATAAATACCAATATATAAACAATGATTTCAAATATTGATACAATACTCTTTAAAATAACAATCTAATCAAATAAAAATTAAGTAGATGTGTAAAATAAACTAAAACTTTATTTTTATACATAACTTAACTCTCATTGCAGTCTAGGGACAATGACTCATTGAAGCCAAAGCAGCTTGAATTCATAAATTGACTGTATTAAATGAGAGTCAATTCCACTTATATAATTTTAAATCAACTTCAAAACTGCACAGGTAGGGTTTTGAACCAAAGTTGGAGTCCCATAATCATACAATATTTTTCCCAGCCATTTTTTAAAAGGACAAGTGTGAGAAAAGAACGCAAAAGAGAATCAAATGAAAGTGGGTAGAGGAAAGTAGAGAAAGAGAATGAATGAATGAATAAAGATTTTTAATAACATCCATGAGATCAAACAGTCTATGGAACTCACGATTGACAGCAAAATAGAACACCACAACAATCCAAAAAAGAAACCACAACCCAACAATTACTTGATCCGAAAAACAACAGAAACAGAAAGGAGGCAAGTAAAACTGCCGCTTCGCCAGGAGGCAGGGCCCACTCACTTTACCACGCAGCAGTCATGGTTCATGAGCCATCACCTTCCGACCATTGGATGGAGTGAAACATAATTCTACCAGGCTCCGGTGCACATGGGCGGGTCCCATTTCCCATGTCATCAAACAAATCCCACGCCAAATATTTAAACTGCAACAGTACTGACTGGTGCGCCAGCCGCACCCCATAATTAACATTTCTAGGGCGCTTGTTCCCCCCACAGCCTGGCACACTAGGCTCTAACAAGCCCTATACAATCCCTCACTTTTTATTTATTCTTCACGTCCGCTTCCCATCTTGGCGCTCACATTCTTTACTGGTTATTCTTTCCAGATTATTCTTCACAGGTTTAGCGGAGAGTATCTAGCGACGCTTCAATGGCGGCAGCGAGAAGGCAGATAGCGGCGGTTTTGGTAACTGTGTGTATTGTGGTGGCTGCAGATGCCCAGCTGGCTTCCGACTGGATGTCCGATATGCCATCCTACGGACATGTTGGCAGTGCCTCTTTTGATCTCGCCATCGAATCCGAGGGAGCCCGAAGCTGCGATGGAAGCCTGGGCGAGTGTGGGGCTTTTGGTGAAGAAAGGAGTGGCCATGGAAGGCTTCTGAGGCCAGTGCATTATTACATTAGCTACGGTGCTCTGGCGGCGAATCGGGTGCCGTGTCCTCCCCGTTCTGGGCGATCGTACTACACGCCGAACTGTTACAAAGCAAGTGGACCCGTGAGACCCTATCACAGGGGTTGCTCTGCCGTTACGCGTTGCTATAGGGACACCAGCTAGCTCTGCCTTGTTTCGGCTACCGTCTCTTGTTTTTTTGTCTTAGTTTTTCTGAGCTGAGCTACTGAACTTCTTTTGCATTAATAGCAGTGTTAAAATACACTTTTTGTGTATTGGATTAAAGTTGTTTACCTTTTCTGGTGAAGTTAACATCGCTGCTAGTTATGGCCGCCTATGGTACTAGTAAATATTGCTGCCTAATTTCATCTGGGATATAAATATCGTATTGGATGCTTTTCTTCCTTTTTAGTAATGACTGTCTTTTCAAAAGACTGTTTTTAGTAATGACTCTGTCTACTGTGCGTGCTTGCAAATTTTCTAACGATTGCTGATGTTCTCTTGGGATCTGGAGTCAGGCGGGGATGCTTTTCTTTCATCTTTTTATAATCATAGATGTCTTCTGGAGCTTTTCTTTAGCGATAAAACAATTAAAGCTTACAGGGATTATTAATAAAAACTTGAGGAACCTGATAACTGGAGGGATTCTGAAGACCGTATAAAAACAATGGTGAAATTATTACTAGACTGTTTTTAATTGTTAGTTGTGGAATGGTAGTAAGGTTTACTTAGAATTTTCTCTCACATGTTCTCTGAACCGAAATGACGATTCAGACGTGGGGTCTATCGTAACGATATGAACAAAGGGAAAAGCTGTTGCACACAGCAAAACAATTGAAAATGGCAGTGTTATTGCAGAGCTTTTAATGGTTTTGTATTCATTACTGAAAGGTAAGGACAGGCACCGTGATGTAACAGTAACATACAAACCAACTCCACGACAATAATCATGACACCAAATCATTTTGTTAGTCTCATCCTCTTTAGGATTGAAAAAGAGACGCCAATGGTTTTTGAATGGTTAAAATTGCATTAGAGCTCTTTCTTTTATTTTTCAATGGTGATTAGTGTTGTATTTTAATATTTATATATTTTAGTGGAATGGATTCACACTTTAGGAAGTTTATGTTTTGACGTTAAATTTTTTTCAAAATTTTAAGTTCTGTTTTTTCAATAATGAGAGAAAGTTTTAGCTTTTGGTGGGTTCAATTTTTATTGTTTGTGTTTTTATGTTCATGGAGCTTTATAGTGGTGGGGAGGATTGAGATAGTTGATCTCATTTTAATCGAATGGCCTTGCACTCACAAAGGTTGTCAATGTATATAATCAATTTTGGGGTGTACTAACCGTTTAATCATTACTAAATCTAATGATTCATGCAACTCTTTTGTGGTCTAAGTTCATTGCATATTCTTTATATTCTTTATGCATTAACATAAATCGATTTGATCAACCCATGTGTTATAATGATAGCAAAATTGATTGATGCATTAAATTTTTTATTCGTATTATCATGATCCTAATTGGTTATGGAGATCTTATAAATATTCCATTGTAATTACAAATGTAGATGTGTTATCTTGATCCAAATTATAACATTATTGTAATTGGTAATGTATCTGAATTATTTTGGATGCAAGGTAAAATACCTAGGAATTAGAAAAAAATTTATCAATTGACAAATAGTGTGGAGAGCTAAATGCTTAACATTCTACTATTGTATTAAATTATGCATTTATTCATATACCTCTCATCATGTGTTAGTGAACTTTAAAGCATTTTAGTAACATATATTTAAAACTAAAATTATGATAGTAGTGTTAAATTGTTGTTGAAAAATATGATAAAATGAGGGACAAGGAATATGTGAGAATTATGAATAAATACTAGTGTATTAAAATTTATTTTCTAAATATTTAGTAGTGAAGTCTTTAAACATTTGGATTGATCGAGGCATACTATGCTATAAGGTCATACATAGATGTGATATGGAATGTGGACCCAATAGTTATAACCCTTGTCTATGTGACATTTGATATGTGTCTTTCTCTTTTGAGTTACTAAGTGAATTGGCATTGACTATATCATTGCAATTATTTGCTTTGTTTCTCTTCACCCTTATCCTTGTTTGAAATTAAAAAATGACAATTTGGACTCGTGTGCATGTTGGTTGATGAAGGGCACACTATTTACTGAGAGGAGGGAGGTGGGGCGAGCTAGGGGGTGAGGGGGGGAGGGGGTGGACCAATAGATCAAATCAATTTAGTAATCTTTAATTCAACACAAATGTCAATCATGTAACTTGAATCAAAATAGATATTGATAATCAAACAACCACATAAGCACACACATTTGCACATGAGAACACTAGATATACATGGAAATCCAAGATGGGAAAACCCATGGTGAGAATAGTTGCTTGGATCTATTGTCCAAATCCAGCCTCATAAAGCAAGAATATAATAAGGGAATTTACAATATGAAGTAGACACCAACCTATCGGAGACACCAATCCCCAAATGTATTTGTAGGCACCACAAGATAAGGATTTGAGCACCAACTCAATGAGCAGAACACTAGCCCTATATAATTACACTGATAAAGCTTTCGGATCTTCAATGTTCATTATACAACTTCCACAAGGTTTGAACTTGATCCAAACATGCTACTACACTCCTTAAGATCTTTTGATGATGGCACACAATGATTGAGATTCTTCACATTGAATAACACTCACACGCACAACTATTTCTTATTTATATTCACTCGCCACCTTCTCTTCTATTCTTCACACACCCACAACTACACAAAAGTATGATGATTATATACATGATATTACATTAACATCACTCCATGTCGGTCAAGGATCCACAATTAACCAAGACGACATAAGGTGGGTGGGAGGGGGTGAATCAGTCGATCGATCAATTCAGAACTCTTCAATTCAACATAAATGCCAATCATGTAACTTGAATCAAAACATATATTAATAATCAAGCAACCACATAAGCACACACATTTGCACATGAGAATATTAGATATACATGGAAACCTAAGATGAGAAAACCCATGGTGATAATAGTTGTTTGGATCTATTGTCCAAATCCAGCCTCACAAAGCAAGAATATAATAAGGGAATTTATAATATGAAGTAGGCACCAACCTATCAGAGACACCAATCCCCAAATGTATTTGTAGGCACCAACCTATTGGAGACACAACACAAGGATTTGAGCACCAACTCAATGAGTAGAACACCAACCCTGCAGAATTACAATGATAAAGCTTGTGGATCTTCAATGTTGATTATACAACGTCCACAAGGTTTGAACTTGATCCAAAAACACTACTACAGTCCTTAAGATCTTTTGATGATGACACACAATTATTGAGATGATTCACATTGAATAACACTTGCTTGCATAACTGCTTCTTATGTATATTTCCTCACCACCTTCTCTTCTATCCTTCACACACCCACAACTGCACAAAAGTATGATGATTATATATACAGTACATTACAATATCACTCCATGTCAGTCAGGGATCCAAAATTAACCAGGACGACATAAGGTGGGGGTGAATCAATAGATCAAATCAATTTAGAAGTCTTTAATGCAACACAAATGTCAATCATGTAACTTATATCAAAATAGACACTAATAATCAAGTAACCACATAAGCACACACATTTCCACATGAGAACACTAGATATATGTGGGAACCCAAGATGGGAAAACCCATGGTGAGAATAGTTGCTTGGATCTATTGTCCAAATCCAACCTCACAAAGCAAGAATATAATAAGGGAATTTACAATATGAAGTAGGCACCAACCTATCAAAGACATCAATCCCCAAATGTATTTGTAGGCACCAACCTACTAAAGACACCACAACACAAGGATTTGAGCACCAACTCAATGAGTAGAACACTAGCCCTACAAAATTACAATGACAAAGCTTGTGGATCTTCAATGTTGATTATACAACTTCCACAAGGTTTTAACTTGATCCAAACACACTACTACACTCCTTAAGATCTTCTAATGATGACACACAATGATTAAGATGCTTCACATTGAATAACACTCGCTCGCACAATTGCTTCTTATGTATATTCGCTCACCACCTTCTCTTCTATCCTTCACACACCCACAACTGCACAAAATTATGATGATTATATACATTATATTACATTAACATCACTCCATGTCGGTCAAGGATCCACAATTAACTAGGACGACATAAGGTGGGGGGTGAATCAGTAGATCAAATCAATTTATAACTCTTTAATTCAACACAAATGTTAATCATGTAACTTGAATCAAAACAAATATTGATAATCAAGCAACCACATAAGCACACATATTTGCACATGAGAACACTAGATATACGTGGAAACCCAAAATGGGAAAACCCACAGTGAGAATAGTTGCCTGCATCTATTGTCTAAATCCAACCTCACAAAGCAAGAATATAATAAGGGAATTTACAATATGAAGTAAGCACCAACCTATCAGAGACACCAATCCCCAAATGTATTTGTAGGCACCAACCTATTGGAGACACCACAACACAAGGATTTGAGCACCAACTCAATGAGTAGAAAACCAATCCTATAGAATTACAATGATAAAGCCTGTGGATCTTCAATGTTGATTATATAGCTTACACAAGGTTTGAACTTGATCCAAACACACTACTACACTCCTTAAGATCTTTTGATGATGCCACACAATGATTGAGATGCTTCACATTGAATAACACTCACTCGCACAATTGCTTCTTATTTATATTCACACACCACCTTCTCTTCAATCCTTCACACACCCACAACTGTACAAAAGTATGATGATTATATATAGGATATTACATTAACATCACTCCATGTTGGTTAGGGATCCATAATTAACCAAGACAACATAAGGTGGACCTAAATTCAAATTACATGAAACATGTAATAGGTCGGTCCTAAATCAAATTAGTTTTCGCCAATGTGTGCTTCCATAGGAACCTTAACTTAGACCAATTTTGTCATCCCATGTTATCTTTTAGTGTTGTACACACTACTAGTTGTTTCCACATAGTTTCAAAACACTAATTGGTTGACAGACGAACCTAAAGAACCTTTTGTAACTTCAAACCTTTTGCATGCTGAACATATCTTTCAAAAACTCCAAAATATGATAAAAACATGTGTAGACATACTCTCCATTCAAACTACTGAGCCAAACTCACCTTCAAGAATAAGTACTGAACATAAATGTATTTCGGGAGAAATCTCTCTGCCCTAAGAAACCGACCTCAAACATTATGGATTAGACTTTTGGATCACTTCTACCAACATGAATAGATGTAGTATGATACTACAAACAATACTCAACTTATTTATTAATATAGCTAGCAATTTATACTTCCACAACTCAAAATGATATGACAATACATTTACATTTAATTCTCATTGATCTTCTGACCACTTTCCTTTGACAACATTGAACACCTTTAACATCAATGACAACCTCTATTCAATAGTTGAACACACTTTAATGGGTATGAATTCTTAACTCTTCTAGTTGTTATTGATCAACATGGGAAAGGCTATGTTGGTTATGCCTTGCTCATAGTATTTATTTCCTTGTGTGTCATTATAATGTTCCTTTCATGCATGTTGAATATTATGTGGTGTTATGATCACCAATAACACTCAAGCATACTTGTTGTATTGCAACTATGTAGTATCCTTGTGTCTTTAAATAAATGTTCTCTCATGTGTTTTTCTTATGTATGATATTTGGCCATCACACTTGGTATCAAGCCCAATTGCAACATCGAGAGCTCTATGATATTGTGTTTTTGGGTTATTATAGTGAAATTTTTGTGGTAACCTACCTATAGTAATGATTGATGTGTATATATAGTTTCCTAATCATTATGCCACACTATCATTGTTGATTTCTTACTCTTATGCTTTCTTTCTTGTCTTATGAAAAGACTTATGAAAAACTAGTTTGCTTGCAAAATTCAACTAGTGATTTTGTTATAGAATTTGTCTAGTATAATCAAATGTTTGATGTAGTTAAAATTATTGTGTTGGAAGAGTACAAATAGTTGTTAATTGCATTGTGTACCTATATGTTAAGTAGATGTGTTTAGGAACTAATGTATAAGTTTATTATTTACAAATTTAGAAAGAAAATTCCTTTGCTATGAAATTGATTTAATCGTAATTTTTTTACTAGTGGTTAGAATTGATAGATTTCAATACTCTATAAGAAAAATGGAAAGATAAATCAAATGATAATCTATGTTGAAAGTGAGAACTTAAGTTTATAATTGAATGCATGGATATAGATTGTGAGTGATAAGAATAAATTAAAAGACATGTGTGTGAAATTTAGTTTAGAATTATGTTATGATGTGCACATTGTGAATGTTCAAATATGAAAGTTTCATGTGGATAATTATCATGAGTACTTTTTATTGAAAGTCGAATCCTAATTTTGGGATTATGCTTCCTTGTCAGTTTTCTTATGAATCACAATGGTGAGTGAGATGGATATAGGAAATTGTTGTAATGTGTGTCTAATGGAATAGATGTAGAATGTAGGATTTGAATATTTTTATATGCAAAAAAGTTAAAAAATGATAGAATATGTAAAAGGTATCGAATGTTGTATTTGTATTATTGTTGTTGGATGTATGTACTTCTTGCTCCTACCAACTATATTATGTTGGTATACATTATGAATGCTTGGTAATGCACCTTAAATTTTAATTTCCTTAAGAAATTGTCTCCAAAATTAGGTATTGTGAAGGATAGAATTGGAATTTGAAAGGAAGACAAACTTGGTATGATCTAGAAAGAAGAAAAATAGGTTAGAATGTACAAATAGTATTTTATGAGTCTTAGAGGATATATAACTAATGTTATATGTTGTGAGGTGAAAATTTCCTTAAATGAATATATGAAAGTGTAACACAATGTAGGAAGAGTAATGATGATTGTGAGAATGTAGAGAAAAATGAATTGTTCAACAATGTTTTGGATGGATATAAGTGATTAGAATGGGTTAAAAATTTAAGTATGAAAATGATGTGAGAAAAATAGTTCAATTAAATAATTAGAATATAAACCTGGTGAAATGTTATATCAAATAAAGTATGATTGTGTAGGAATATCTATGTGTAGTCAAATATGAAAGAATTATGTGGTATGGATGTAGAAAATGGCATATGAACACTCAATAAATGTTGTATTATTATCTTATTCATGCGATACAAAGTATCCATCTTAGGGAACATTGAAATTGTAAATATAATTATTATTTTGAGGGTGACCTATGGAATTATTATTATGAGGACAAGGCTTCAAATGGGATCAATATGGGATGACCATAATCCCTTTCCCCTATATTCATGTGTAATATTTTTTGTTTGTATCCCTCTCTTGGAGGCTAACCCCCTAAACTTGGATACTACGTATGAGATTCTATGGCCCTACAATTATTTGGATATTTGGTTTTATGGTTCTTTAGCTCTATGGTTCAATGGCTCCATGGTACTCTATGTTTACTTAGAAACATTGTGGAATTTTATGTTTTCACAAGTTCATTTTGTGAGCCTCATGATGTGTCATGTGGTCTCATTCTTGTGATGTGTGTTGCTTGGGATGTGTGAATTTGGTTTGATTTTTTTCAAATTTTTGAATTGTGTGGGGAGATAGGGGAGAAGACCCAATTGTCGCCCCCCATTGAATAACCACCACCTCCATGCTCACTTAACCCCCCAAAAAAAAATTCACTTTGATCCATTAAAAAAATTATTTGATTGAATAAATAATTACAAAAACACCAATGGATAATTACAAAAACACTAATGGTTGCTCATTAAGTGTTAAAATGCATTTTTTAGAGTGGATTTAAGGCTTAAACAGTTATAATTGATGGAAATTAGAGTGGGTGGATACTGGGACATTAGGTGGTGGCAACCAGACGATACCTCTAAAAGGTGTCTTTTTGACCTCCTTGCGCATATCCAATGCTCTCGCACTCTACCGAATTGCCCACAAGCCAAAAGCTTAGTTATAAGCTCTTAACTTGTGGGCAAAAAAACCATAATTTGTTTTTTCAATTCGATGCACGATTTAGATTCTATGGTTGCACGAAGTTAGCCCTGGCGGATACTGGGTCTTCTCCCCTAAATTAAAGAAAAGAATGATGAACTAAATTATTATGGATGGGAATAATTAAGCATGATGTTATTATATTTTTTTGATTTGGATAGTCCCTCATTAACGTGTGGATTCGATTTTTGAAATAATCTCATAATGGTGAATGTTGTTGTTTAAATGTCTTATTTGTGCTATGTAATATGGATAATATCATTAATGTGTAGTAGTAAAATTTTGGCATCTAGTAGCATACAATTGTATGGCTTGATCCTTCATAAAATTGGAGGTAATACTTGAGTTGTTAAATTAATGAATCTGTACACCTTTGTCTTATAATTTCTAAATCATGTAGTGTTCTTAAATTATATGAACTGACACTATTGACTTTACTAGTTTTTGTTAAAGGTAGAATAGAGACTTTGAAAGGGCCTCCTCCCTTTAATATTCAAGTGTAAGAAACAACAAGACAACAAAATAATAATAGCTAAGTTGCAACCAAAAAGTAGAAACACCACCATTAGGCATGAGAAACACTATAGAATAGTAAAGTCCATAACCAAAATGTTGACTTTATTATTTCTTAGTTGATGGTAAAAGGGGTTTTTTAAAAGGGCCCAAAACCCTCTTACAAAGCTAATTGTAAAGGATGAAAAAGTTAACTTCTACAAAGGAAGTCTTCCTTGAAAGTAAACCTCACTTTTTACATTAGGATGAATGCATAACTTTGAACTTATTTGAAATTGTATTAATTATCCTTTTCTAAAGCTATAGTTGATAGTGTAAATAGAGTCTTTATTTACGTAGTTAATCACCTTTCTACCTAATTGACCTATTCATACCTATCTTAAGTTTATTTTTCTTTTCTCTCACTTCATATGGTTGATACATGTGTTGAATGCACAAGACAACTGAGAGGGAGGGGGGTGAATCAATTGTACATAGCTAAAAGTACAAATATGTATCACACTTTATAAAGGAATTGACCAACATGAAAAAAATTTCTCAACTTCAACCATGCAAAAGAGGTCTTCATGTTTTGAATTTCAAAATGATGTTAACTAATAAAACTTAGAACTCTTGTTGAAGTTTATTCACATAATTTTTTAGATTTTTTAAAAATTATTTTGATATTGTTTATCAATTTAAGAATGGATTTTGAAATGCTGAAAATTTCAATAAAAAGTGACATTCAGTTGACGTCAAGAAACAAATAGAAAAAAACTTCATTTTCTCTTTCTTTTTTTCCCAAATAGACGACTTCAATATCTAGGGCATGGAAAAAAATTTAAAAATTGATCTATATTTTTCTCATAATAACATTTTAAAATAAAACTTACCAAAATTTGATAGTTTTCATTTGATGTCAATTATTGTTTACTTTTTCTTTTCATTTTTAAAAAACAAATTATATCCTTTTGAAGAGGATTCTCTCTTCTAGGGCACCATATACTTTCCAATTGTTTTTATCATATTTTACTATTTTTTAAAATTTCTAATCAAACTCTTTTTGAACTTGAACAACCTACTTGCATTATATATATGTAGCACTGCGAGCTCTACAAAGGAGCATTTTTCTTTCTTTTAAAAAAAAAAAATTCTAGCTGAAGAAATATTTATGTGAAGTTGGATGTTTCACTAGAAAATTCCAAAAAATGGTGAGTTGGCTACCAAGTGGAATGCCACTTGGAAAATTTTGGTTGAATGGGTTTCAACCGAAACCATTTGACTGAAAGGGTTCCAATCGAAAATGATTCAGTCGAAAGTGTACCGACTGGAACCCTTTCAGTCAAAAACATGTTTTTATTTTTATTTTTTTGATATTTTTTGGATTATTTTAGTTTTTTAATTATTAAATTACAAATATTTGGAGTAAAAAAATTATTGATTTCGATATGAGCAGAGTTATATTGTCAAATACCATGATTTGAAATAAATTTTGATTGAAAACCTTTTTTTGGCCTTTTTTAATTATTAAATTATGGAAATTTAGAGAAAAAACATTGATTTCGACAGGGGCATAGTTATATTCTTAGGTACCATGATATGAAATGTGTAATTGATTAAATCAATGATTTTTTGAATGTAGGTAGATCATCAAAAATAGAGGTTAAAGTATTTGTATGTGTTATTTTTGTATGCAAGTGAATTCAAATTTGAGCAATTTGTGATGGGGAATAAAAAGACAAGAAAAAGGTTGTATGGTTGAAGAAGAGATATTACAAATGTGGATGAAGGAACATCTGCTCAAGAACAACCCATGGAGATTGTTGATGACCAAGGTAATTTACAGGTACAAAAACAAATTGAAGGTGGTGATAGAAATATTTTCTATGGTATGGAAAATCTGATGGAGATGGATGATGATTATCTTTTCAATAATATTTCATCTGAAGATATTTTATCTTAAAGCATAGTAAAATTACACTCTAAAAGAATATGGAATGAATTTTTTGAAGAAAAGTCTATAATTGGAAGAGCACAATTATTTTCAAAGTTATTTAGGATGAAATAAATGACCCCTGTTTTGGAGTTGTTAGGGGTTGATAATAAGAAAAAGTCATTAAATTCATTAAAACAAATGATATTAAAAAACTTGTAAGAAATTTTAGGATAATAAATTATTTAAGAAGGGTATTCAAACTTTAAATGATCTCTAGGACTTGTCCCATTTCTAGTGTAATTCATGATAATATCTTGTCACACAAATGGTTGTTGTTGCCACCAAAAGATCGACCTACTAATGCTTGATACAACCACCAGAGTTAGTGAATCCATGAGAGGCGGTTAAACCATGTCACAAACCTGAGTGCTACGATGCACAACATAAGGATACCAAGGGTGCACACCTTGCAACAATCCCCCCCAACACAAGCAAGGGGTTTGAACTCGTGACCCAAGCTCTAATACCAATTATTGTACAGATGGTTGGCATTGCACCAAAAGATCGACCTGTTAATGCTCAATAAAACCGTCAGAGTTAATGAGTCCATGTGAGGTCGTTAAGCCATGCCACAAACCTGATCGTTGTGCTACACGACACAAGGAGACCAAGGGTGCACACCTTGCAATGCACATCTCTATATGCTCCCATCATTGGCTAACAAATTTGGTGCAACTAACTCATGTACTCAACTCAAAAAATCAAGATATCCTTATCAAGTGATTCACTAGTTATGATGGTTACATTTATAATGCTAGACCAAGGATGTATCTTCTTACGTTGGTATTGTGTGTATAACTTAAAGGTTTTTGGGGTTTTTCCTAAGTATTTGAGTATAGAAATTGAACTTCCTTATTAAGAAGGGAATTTATATTAAAGACTTCAAAAATCTATAATAGTAATTCTATAGTTGTTGCTATAGGTTAATACTAGTGCTAAGGGTTCTATTGATAACTGTTAGAATTGGCTATGGCTGCCAAGATCTTGAGACCAAATGGAAAACACAAAGAAGAGAGAATAATGTGACAAAAATAAATTGTATTCTCATCAATATGATTCTGATATGAGATGATTGATTGATTACAAATGAGAGACCCATTGGTTACATAGCCAAGGTGAGAACACAAAAGAGCGTCGTAATCTTATGACATGAGACAACTATGAAAAGCTATCACTTCACTTAAAGTGGAAAAGTGATAATGTGATAATCACCACAAATGGTGGATCACCCACAAAAGGTGGAGAGATAATCACATGATATGTCCACGAAAGGTGGAAGTGATAAAGTAATAACATGATAAGTCCACCAAAGGTGGAAAAACTCCAACTACCTCTATGTTGTCCCTAAATAAACTTAACTAAGGTGTAATTATGACCTAAGATAAGGTACACCATATTTAATTACACCAACACTCCCCCTTAAGTGCAACTTAGGGAGAATGTACACAAAAACAAACAATGCAAGATGGGTCTCCAACTACCTCTATGTTGTCCCTAAATAAACTTAACTAAGGTGTAATTATGACCTAAGATAAGGTACACCATATTTAATTACACCAACACTCCCCCTTAAGTGCAACTTAGGGAGAATGTACACAAAAACAAACAATGCAAGATGGGTCTAGACAACTAAACCATGTTAGGTACCCATGTACAAATGCAATGCAATCTTTCACAAACAGAGAAAAGGAGAAAACCTAGTGGGACAAAACTCCTCCCTAAAAGAGAGATGAAATACAATAATGATATCCATCACAAATCTAATCAATCTCCATCCACACAAAGGATGAAAAGAGAGAACATTTAGCCCCCCATAATGAGATAACCTGATGCAAGAGAAGCACTGGACGTACACTGTGGAGTAACACTAGAATCCTCAATCTAGCAAACAAGGAAAGATACTCATGTTTACTATTGAAACCATATGCGAGTCACTGATTGACTCAAAGTGGAATCATGATAAAGCAACAACAGACCTAATGCCAAAGAAGATTGAAAAACTCACAAACTCGAACAACTCTGAAATCTATGAAGCAACAGTCGATTGAGAAATGATCTGGAACTGAAATGAAGTGTAGAGAAAATGCAAACCTAATGCACACAAAAAAGGAAATAGTGCATGCATTGATGAATGTTCAAATCTGCCTCCATGATGAAAAATAACCTCAAATTTGTGTAGATGATTTTTTTTGAAAAAATGGGCTACACCACTGTGAAGTGCTCAAAACTAGCTTTCTGTCGATATCTCGTTTGCCAAAAACGGACACCATGGCCAAAATTTATGATTTTTTCAAAAAACTGAATTTAGCTTGCAAAAATGAGTTTTCTAGCAAAAAAAGTTTACTTCTAATTTGATTTCTGATAAATCTACTCACTGTTTGTAAACAAAAATAGAAACCCGAAAATATTTTGATGCTAAAAATAAAACCAGAAATCATTTTTTGATCCAACAAGTAGAAGATGAGAAAATGATATTTTTTTACCTTCAGCCAGGAGAAAAATGATGTGCGCCGCTTTTTGGGCAATGATTTTTTTCCAAATTTGTGCAAGATATGCAAAATCTAAAAGATACCCAATTCAAATTTCGACCCTGACTACAAAACTCATTAATCGTTTTTCCTGCAAATGAGTGAAAGCTGGATTTTTGAAGCAAAAATATTGACGACTCCAATAAATAACTACGTGCAACAAACCCTTGTTTGCCAAAAATATAAATGGTGAACAAATTTAGTAAAACTAAAGTCAAATTTGACTTTCTCGAGCCTCTTGAACGCAATGGTGAGATTAGATTTGCACCAACAAGCTCCAATATGAACCTGCAATTAAAAAAAAAAAATGAAACCTCCCTAAATCTGGTATCTCTCTTAAAAAAAGACTCTCCAA
>CM021109.1:8861793-8987103 GCA_007115665.2 Sequoiadendron giganteum
GGAGAGGGAAGGAGAGACAGATGGAGAGGTAGGGATCGAGGGAGAGATAAGGATTTAGAGAGAGGTGAGAGAGGTAGGAAAGGAGAGGGAGGGGAGGTAAAGGGAAGTAGAGAATGGAGGAGAGAGGGAAGAAGAGGTAGGGAGGGAGAGATAGGTGAGATAGAGAGAGAGGAGGGAGGGAGGGATATTTAAGGAGAGAGGGGTGAGATAGAGAGAAAGAAAGCAAAGAGGGAAGGGGGAGAGAGAGAGAGGTGATAGAGAGAAGTAGAGGCGTAATGAGAAAGGTAGATAGATTGAGAGAGGGAAAGAGAGAGGGAGAGAAAATGAGGTATATAGGGGTAGGCTAGACAGAGAGATGTAGAGTGAATTTTGGTGGAAGAGAGAGAGGAGGGAGGGATAGGTAAAGATGGATAGTTGAGATAGATAGAAGGAGAGAGATATAGGTAGAGAGAGGGCAAAGAGATATAGAAAGAGGGGGAGGGAGAGAGGAGAGATAGAAAGAGGGGGAGAGAGGGAGAGATAGAGAGAGTAGAGAGGGAGGAGAGATATAGAGAGAATTAGAGAGGAAAAGAAGGTGGATATATTGAGAGAGAGGAGGAAATGAGGGAGAGAGAAATAGGTATAGAGGGACAACTAGGTAGAGAGAAGTATATATGAAAGGAGAGATATAGGGAGAGGTAGGGTTGGAGAGAGAGGTGAGACAAAAATAGAGAGAGGTCTAGGTAGATAGAGGGAGGAGGAGATAAAGAGAAAAATAGAGGGAAGGAGAGAGGGAGGAAGAGGTAGGGATGAAGAGACAGAGGTGAGAGAGATAAGAGAGAGGAGGGGTGAGATAGAGAGAAAGAGAGTAGAGAGGGAAGGGGAAAGAGAGAAGTGAGATAGGTGATAGAGATGTGTGATGGAGCTTAAAATTAGAGAGATAAGGAGGAAGGTGGAGAGATTGAGATGGAAAGGAGGGGGGAGAGAGAGATGTATAGAGGGATAGGTTAGATAGAGAGAAGTAGAGAGCAAAGGTGGGTGAAAGGAAGAGAGAGGGAGAGAGAGAGGGGGAGAAAGAGAGGTGAGATAAAGAGAAGTAGAAAGGGAAGGAGAGAGAGAGGGAGATAGAGAAAATTAGAGAGGGAGGGAGGGAAGGAGAGAGAAGTGAGATAGAGAGAACTAGAGAGGGAAGGAGAGAGAGAATGACAAGATAGAGAGTAGAGAGGGGAGGAGAGAGTGAGGGAAGCAAAGAGAGAGAGAGAGAGAGGAGAGGGAGGGAGGGATAGGTAGGTGTAGAGAGTAGAGAGAGATATATAGAGATTAAAGGAGAGGGATGAGAGATAGAAAAATGTAGAGAGGGAAGGAGGGAGGGAGATAGATATTGGAGAGGGAAGGAGAGAGAGATGGACATGTAGAGACATAGTTCTTGAGCTCAAGGAAGATATTGTTAGATAAAGGGATGGAGATAGTGAGAGAGAGAGAGGTCTAGAGAATAAGAGATGAAAATGAGTGAGATAGATGAAATTCAACCTCCCGAGTACTAAAATTTGACCTCCTGATTACTGAAATTTGACATGTTGATTATTGAAATTTGACTAAGTCTGAAATTTTTAAGATCTTCCAGAAACTAGAATTTGCATTATAACTCTTAGAGATCTGAAACCACTCTCAAAAATCCTACCTATATATACATGAAATATAACTTAAAGTATAAGAAATTAAATGTCCATATGTAAATGTCAACTTATACTTAAATGTTTATTTCATGTATATAATTTCCCTGACAGAGAAAGCGAAAATCTAGTTATGTGCAAAGCAGGCCATTTGGCGCTCACCAAATGACTCATCACATTTGGCGCACACCAAATGTGATGAGTCATTTGGTGCTCGCCAAAAGGCCTACTTTAGACGTGTTAATTAACAGGATTTGCTAAATTTTCTCATTTTTTTGATCGTGCTCCCCATCTCATTTGCACGTCTTTCAATGCAAATTTATAAAAAAAAATCGTGATATCGTTAACCTCTATCTCATCTATCTAAATATATAATTCTTTTTTCATTTTGATTTAGTTAAGGTTTTGATCCATAGCTTCTATTGTAAATGCCTTCGTTTTTGGTCAAAAACCAACATGTGCTAGGTTTAGGATAGAGTTTTACACGTTCATCGGACCGTGAAACAAATTATGTTTTTTGAAACTAGACTCCATTCTACACATGATGAAAAAAAAAATCAATTTTCGATTAGTTTGCAAAAAAATTGGGGGAGGCACGCTCAAATTTCAACTTTTCAGGATGTGTCCACTTTGCAAATTCATAATATATTATATATTCATTAAAAAAATTATCCGAAAGAAGGAGGATAAACTACATGGTGTTAGCTAATTTCTCACTGTTGGGATTTTTGAAATTCTAAAAAAACGTTAACCAAAAAGGGGGGAGCCCTCAGGCGCTATGCTATTTTTTTTGATAAAAATAGGACCTATTTTGGGCCCCCCCTTTTTGAGACCCTTAATCTTCATTAATTTCAAAAAACAATAGTAGCTTAGAAACTAGACTCAAAGCACTTCAAATTTTGTTCTTGCCGCATCTTGAAATTTTGAGCGTAACTATCTTCATTTTCTCGTGCAAATCAGATTTTCTAAATTTCAAAAGAAAAAAAAGTGGCATCTTAAGAGCCAAAATTGTGTCACAGATTGGTGCACTTACCCATATTCATATAGAAATCAATATAAACATAATTACTCTTTCAAAGAATTTATCAACACTTTCACATAATACCTATTTCAATATTCCATTTATCATATTAGAATCATGATTGCATTTACCACCCTATTTACCCATGAAGATAAAAGTAAATTAGTAACAACAAGATGGGGTGTAATAGTTCATTCTTGGAGGTGTGTATGCTCTTCCCTCGTATTTCCATATGATCTTGGGAATCAAAATCACTTTTCAACACTCTCATTTTCACATCACACATTTCAATTTCTAAGGTTAATGAACATTGCTTGTGTGATCAAATACATGTGCATGTTATCTCCTCACATTATCATATGATCTTGGAGATCAAAAGCATTATTTACATCACTTTTTTGTAACCTTTTTAGGAGGCCTACCTAGAAAATTGATCATTCTAGGGGATGACCTCAACTCTTGTGTTTTAATGGAGTATAAAGAGCGGGGGGTGAATTGAAAGACACACCTCTTGGAAGTAGAATATTGTCAATTTGGGCTAAGCCTTTAAGAACTTTATACCTTAGAGAAATGAAGGTGGAGATTGGGTTACCCTTTACTCCAAACTATTTGTAATTATTCTCTTTCATCTATGGATTAGGCCTCACATACCCTTGTGGTATATGGAGGATACCCCTAGTTGAGCTTGTAAAGCTTAGTTGAGATGTTTGGCCATATCCCACTTAAGTTAGGCTTGTTAATGTGTCTTATGTGCTTGAATATTTAGATCACCTTCCCCACTTGAAACCACAAGGGTACCCTTATCCAAATTGAGCCTTAGGACTTTCTATTTTTGTATCACTTATTTTTGCATTTGCATTCTTAATCATAAAATCCAAAAAAAGAAGAAAAAACCAAAAAAATAAAAAAAGTCAAAAACCCAAAAACATTAGAAATATTTAAAAAAAAAACTTATTTAGGTGTCCTCCAAGTCAATTATCCACATAATATCCAAGTCAAAATTTCCATCCTCATTACCCATCCTAATCATCCTATCCTAGTCATCCAAGTCAAACCAATCATCCCATCCTAGTCATCATAACCATCCACCATCTCATCTTGATTATCTTAACCACTTATTTCTATCCTAATCATCATTCCTCATCCTAATCACCCCATACTAGTCATAATAACCATCCCTCATCTCATCCTATTCATCCTAATCATTCCTCCTTATCCTAATCATCTCATTCTATCATACTCATCCCTTCTCATCTTAATCCCTCTTAATAATTTTAATCACTTCCATAATAATTCTAACTTTTCACAATCATCATACTTATCCCTTCTAATCCTATTCATCCTTCATCTTATCTTAATCATTTATTTCTATCTCAATCATTACATCCCTAATCATCATAGTTATCTTCTTTCAATTATTCCATCCTAATCATTCCCTTCCACAATTATAATTATTCCTCATACTAATCACCCCCCTTCATCTAATAATTTAGTCCTAATCACCCATATCATCCTAATCATCCATTTTCATATCCTAATCATCTCCCAACCATCTCTCTTCATCCTGATGATACTTATCTATCATAATCATTCATTTTCATCTTAATCATCTTGTTCTAATCATTCATAATCATCCTTCTCACCTCATCCTAATAATTCATAATCATCATAATTATCTTCCTAATCTTTCTAATTATCCATCTTATCCTAATCATACCCAATCATCTAACCCAAATCATCCCAGGTATCTTGATTATCCACATCCATTTTAATCCATCATTTAAGACCCTAACCTTTATTAATTTGTCTAATCCAATTGAGCTCCTAATCATTATCGTAACCACCCTCCATAATCCACATCAAAATAATTCTTTCCTAATCCATTATCATCCTTAATATCCATCATCACCCTTAATCCACATCCTTCATCATCATCTTAATCTAATCGCATTATAAACCAAATTTCATTCCAACCTAATCCATCATATTCCAAACTCACGACCATGTCTTCAATTTACCTTGATATCCTTCGTATTCAAGCTAAATACCAATCAATCCTCAATCATCAACACAAAAAAACTATGGATCAAGATGAGCCTAACATATCCTCCATCTTCCATCTCATACCTCAAGATCTTGTTAAATTTATCCTTGCCAACTACTTTAACAATCACATAAAATCCATGATCATGTTTCTTGTAAGTAGATTCCAAGAGATACTAAGCACCATACAAGCCTCCATGTAATCCTTTCCCTCCATTGACAAGGGAAACCAAAATGTCTTCCATGTTCAACCAACACCCATCCATAACCATATCTCATGACTTCACATCCTAGTCAACCTATCGTGAAGTCAAAGAAAACCATCAAAAGACAACCAAAAGTCACCCTCCAAAGAGCACCAAAAGCCACCCTCAAAGGAATAAAAGAACCTATTCAAAACCCTATTTGACAAAATGCTAGTCCTAGTATTCTAGCTCCACCCACTTCCACCTCACCTATCCCATGTTTATCCAAAATCATGACCATGTTTTCAATTTACCTTGATATCCTTCGTATTCAAGCTAAATACCAATCAATCCTCAATCATCAACACCAAAAAACTATGGATCAAGATGAGCCTAACATATCCTCCATCTTCCATATCATACCTCAAGATCTTGTTAAATTTATTCTTGCCAACTACTTTAACAATCACATAAAATCCATGATCATGTGTCTTGTAAGTAGATTCCAAGAGATACTAAGCACCATACAAGCCTCCATGTCATCCTTTCCCTCCATTGACAAGGGAAACCAAAATGTCTTCCATGTTCAACCAAAACCCATCCATAGCAATATCTCATGACTTCACATCCTAGTCAACCCATCGTGAAGTCAAAGAAAACCATCAAAAGAAAACCAAAATTCACCCTCCAAGGAGCACCAAAAGCCACCCTCAAAGGAATAAAAGAACCTATTCAAAACCCTATTTGACAAAATGCTAGTCCTAGTATTCTAGCTCCACCCACTTCCACCTCACCTATCCCATGTTTATCCACCTCATCCATTTCATGTTTTTCCACCTTCATAGAACCTATACAAAGTCAACCATGTCACTCACTTGACCTCGTTGATCCAAGTCATGACACCATAGATCCCCCTTTATGTCAAGATCAAAGTACTCCCTCTCATGATTGTTGGGAATAGGATGCCATTTAATTGAAATCCTAAACATATTTCATCTATCTCTTAAGTCCTTGGAAAGTGTTCCCCAGCACTAGGATTAGAAAGAGATTAAATTTGAATGAAATGAACATGTAAATTGACATTTGTAATTATTCCTAAAAAATAGGAACATGTGGGGACATCCATTTTGAGATCCTACAAGATAGGAGCACATGGGGCACCCACATGGAAGGTGGAAACTGTCTTGTTTCAGTTAACTGTTTGGAGGATTGATAACACTTCAGTAATGCATGTATTGTTCCTAAAAAAAAAGTATTGATGTTTACAAGAGTGGAGTGACACTATCAGTTCAGTATCAGTTCAATATCAGTTCAATATTAGTTAAGTTCAGTTAAGTTCAGTTTAGTTCATTTCAGTTATGGTTCAGTTATCTTCAGTTGCATGTAGTTATTTTGAGTTGCATGCTAGTTGCCTTGAGTTGCATGTTAGTTGACTTGAGTTGCATGACTAATAACTTCAGTTGCATGACATATAATAGGTGGATACTTTTAGCTAAGTGGGGATGATCAATATTTCATATTGTTTGATGAATTGATGGAGAGATATGTTTCAGTTAACTAAGATTGACTTGGGTCCACCTTGGGCACCCAAGTTGGCATCTTTCAATTAACACCTTTTGCATGAGAAGAAATTTACAAGGCTCAGTTAAGTGGGCCCATTCTTGGGCACCAACTTTGAGGTGATGCTTGCAAGATATTTTCTTGACCAACTATCAGTTAAGTGTTCAGTTTGGGGTGCATAAATTGAGGAGACTTTGGTTTTGACTTCATGTTATAGTGTGGAACTCTACTTGCACAATCTAGGCATGGTTTTTTTGTGAGGCGATTTATGCTCCTGTATTTGATAACTCTTATGACTTTACATGCTCATTAATTGTCTATTTATTGCAGCAATTGCATTAGAGTTTGTAGTAGGTTAGCAGGTTGAGCTTGTGCATGTGTGAGGGTTTGAAGCATGGCATGGGATATGTGGATTCATGCTTGGTCACATGGAATGCATGGATAGCTTGTGCTACAAAAAGTGTATGAGAGTTTATTGCAGGTTGTGAAGAAGGATTGTTGAAGGAGAGGAAGCATATCAATCAAGGATTGATAAAATGTTATTGTAATCTTGTTCTAGGGTTAAATAATACAAGCACTATTGATTCTAGTGGAGTTTTTTCTCGAAAGGGTTTCTCCACGTATATGTCATGTCACTTCTATATTTTATCTCATTATTCTACAATATTCTGTCTCTTTCTAAAATTGGTAAAATTCATCTAAACAAATTAATCATACACAAATAATTGTGACAAATAATACTTAATTAGATCTATAGTCTCGTAGTTTTACAAGTTTTAAGCTACAAATTTACCTTCATTTTAAAAAATGATCCCATTCCATCTCACGAACCCATACCATTTCATGAACCAAGTCTCTCAACTCCATGCCATAATTCTAATGCATCAAATCTATTGCATGATCCTATACCATCTCATAATCTTACCATATCCAACCCATTTGATGATCCTAGCATATCCACCTCATATCATGATCCTATCATACCACCTCCATGGAATGAACCTAGTCCATAACAAGAACAAATATTTCCATCCATTACCCCATCTAATGATACCCCTGCCAATCAAGATCAATATGTCCCATCCACTCCATCACATGACCCCCTTCCACCTCATGATCCCCTTCCATCTCATGATCCCATTTCCAATCAAGAGATACATATCCCTTTTATCACATCCAATGATCCCCTTCCTCCAAATCAAGATCAAAGTATAACTTATATTCCATGCAATGATCCCCTTACACTATGTAAATATAAAAGTATCTCTCCATCACCCTTTCATGATTCCCTTCCATCCACTCCATCAAATGATCCTAACCCAATTCAAGATCAAAGCATCCCTTAATGTCCATGTCATGATCCCCTACCATCTCATAATCAAGATCAATATACACCTTCTACCTAATCCAATGATCCTACCCCAAGTCAAGATCAAAATTTTCCTCCATCTCCATCTCATAATCCATGTATTCCTTCATCTTCATTTCATGATCCTAATCCTCCACAAGATCTCGTCACCCATATCCAAGCTACCCATGAACCCCCTACTTATCAATTGGGTTACTCCACTTTCATCCAAGCTAGTTTACTCGAAGAGCCTATCATTTACTCCATGTCATATCCCCCTCAAAATGGACTAGCATCTTGCTTCCAAAATAATAAGTATCCTATTGGTGAAAGGATTTTTCAAACTATGCATTATCAAGGCAAAGGGTTAGGCCTTCATGAGCAAGGAATCTTAGAACCCCTTAATATCAAATAAAATCCAAAGTATCATGGCCTTGGATATCAAGCTCAAGCCATTGGAATTCCTTCCACCCATCCTAAATCCAAAATTCTACCATATAAATCCAAACATCCACATTCCTCATCCTCCAAATCTATCTTGGGTCCTTATATTCCAAAGCCCAAGCCTTCATCCCTTCCATCCATCTTGGGTCCTTATATTCCAAAATCCAATCCATTTTCCCTTCCATCCATTTTGGGTCCTTATGTCCCAAAAAAAATTCCTTCTTCCCCTCCATCCATCTTGGTTCCTTACATTCCACCACCTAAAATTCCTATTCCGAAATTCCATTATCCTTTATATCCATCACCTCATATCCCTAATCAAGATCACCAAAGGAACACATTCTTTAAATCCTTAAAACTTCCTACCTACATCAACCCATTCATAAGACCTCCAATCATTCCTCTCCATCCACCAATCCCATTTCTCTTGGAAGCAATTTGAATGCCAAAACTCAAATGCATAAAACCAAAAATCCACAAAATTTAAAGGATCAACATGTCCCATAAAAATGCATGCAAAAAAAAAGAAAAATATGATCCAAAATAAAAAAATTAAATCCAAAAGGCCAAAAAGGCCCATAAAGAAAAAATCAAAATCAAAAGCTATGTGGATTCCAAAAATACTCATAGAATCAATGCATCCCAAAGAAAAATCAGAATTGGCATCGAAACTTTCTTATCCAAAAGCTCCATCCAATTCTACGTCCTCCACCCCATCTAATAATAATTTATCACCTCCATCCATTTTGGGTCCTTCTATCCCAAAATCCACATCCACTCCTTGATCTAAATATCCAAATTCAAAAGTCACTTCTCTTTCACAACTCCACCACCCTTCAAGGTGTGTGCCAAGGTTGATCTTTCCAACATTGCCATCCACTCATCTATAAGTCTTCCATCAAACCATCCATTATCAAACATCCATATTTCATCCTTCCATCCCTCTTATCCAATCCTTTTCATAAATCCATATCCCTCACCGTCTTCCCATCCATTTCATTCCCCTTACCATCATTCTACCAACTTCCCATCCATTTCATTCCCCTTACCATCATTCTACCAATGTACATGATCATACCTCCAATTGTCCATGGTCTAATGAGCACATCGTCAAGGGATACCGTCCATGGAAATAGATTCTTGAGTCCTTCCTCCATATCCCTATCATGCATCCACTATCTTCCAAAACCACTTATCTATATCCTTATCTTTCTCCATCCATCCCATTCCCAGAAATTCAAAAAAAAAGAGAAAAGAGAAAAAAAAGTAAAAAGCAAAAAGTAAAGATAAATCATTCGTCCAATGGTGAAAACCACTTCTTATGGCACCTTGGATAGGTACCATTATGAAAACCTAAAAAAAAGGAATCATGTGTAATCCATTACCCTCTTACAATCTACACTTGGGGGCAAGTTTCATCCATGTTATCCTACCTACCACACCCCCCTTTATCCCTCATTTGCTATCTATTATCCTATCTAAATCCATCCCCCCTTTTCCCTCCTTTGATCTTGACAAGGCTAAGTATCTTCATATACATCATGCATTATATCATTCCATCCTTATTATCCTATCCATATCATTCATTCCATATCCCTCATGCTATCCAAATCAACCCAACCTTCCCATCTTTGATCTTGATGAAAAGCTTAGGGGTCAAATATCCACGCATAAATATTTTATCCACTTGATCCTGATCATCTTACCCATATCTCATTCCTCCCCTCTTTTTACTCTTGATCTTGATAAAACTAGGGGTCAAATATCAATGCATTCATATCCTTTATGCACTATCCTTTCATACCATACATCACTCATCTTCTTCCATCCATGATTTTACTACCTCTAATGTGGGGAATCTTAGTCATTTACAACTAGTCCTTGGAGATCCATCTTCCTATCCTCCATCCATCATCCTGTCTCCCGTCATCATCCATTATCCAAAGTACTCTCTCTTATCAATGGAATTCCTCCATCCTTTTATCCTTTAACTTGTCTTGGTTCTCCCTTGTCATTGAATCTCATTAAATCCTCCATACAATATTATCTTATCCAATCCATTTATCCTCTATCCTTCCAATCCAACCATTCCCATCCAATTCCATCCAATTTAATCAAGCCTAATCCTTGCAATCCAATCTTACAATCTAGCCATCATCCATAAGTACTCCATGATCTTAATCCAAAATAGTTGATAATCTATTGATCCACTTTAATCCATTATCATAATAGTGATATATATTTCCCAATCCTTGTGTTGTTGTAGGATGTGTCCTTCCCATATCAACAACATCATCATCATCAATCATCAATCAATCCATCAACTGGTTTTTAGCTTGAATTGAAGCATAGTCCTTGGTTGATTTTGGCTTGTTGTGCATGCTTGCTTGTTTCTTGTGTGTTTTATCATTGTTTGTATTTCTCATGGTCTTTTAAATTCTATTATCACAAGGGCATCATGGTCTTCCATATCATGGTGTTATTGGACATATGTTTGCACTTGACCTTTTTGATCACATACTTGACACATTGTCATCCTGGTTCGTTATACCTTGGTGCATAATGTCGAGTACAATATTAAATCCAGGTTTCTCATATCATTGTAACATGATGATCCTCTAGCCCCCTCTCCATCCATATTTTCACCATCCTTATCTATTAACCTTTATCCTTTTATCCTTCATCGTTTAAGTCCTCTTATCCATTTTGAGAGCACACTCATGTTCTTTGAACTGACATGTCCTCGCGAGGGGAAATATCACTACCTCATCATCCTTCCTCATCCTTGCTAGTGACTAGGGCATCATGCTTCTAGTCCTAATCCATTTCCTACCCACCATGTTTTATTCTTTGAAATTATATTACTTCTCTTGGTCACAACATCATCTCGAAGAGGGGGAAAATGTAGACACCTAAAAATGTCCTAACCCAACCACACCTCATTTTAGCCTATCATATCCCATTAATTAATTTACCCATCATCTTTATCCCACTTTATCCTAGCCAATTTACTAAATAAATGTTTATTATTTATTTAATTAATTTAACCTTTTCCCTTATCCTAATATTTAATTAAATAAATATTTATTATTTATATAATTAGTTTATTTATTATCTTTATTCCCCACCTTTAATTAAATAAATTTTTAAATTTATTTAATTAAGTCTAGCCTTATCCCCAAATCCTCTAGCTAAATTAATTAATTAATTTAGGCTATTAATGTCCATTGCACCTTTCTTCCATTATTTAATTCCACTTTATCCCCTATGCTTATCCATTTAATCCTATCCATTGATTCCATTCACATGGATCACAATCTAAATTTGTCACTAAATGAAAAGTGTCCCCTTCACATGTCTAGCCTTTATCCCAAAAGTCAAACTAACTTTTCATCTCAACCCTTCATTTATTATTCTACCGCTTAATCCTATTCATCCGTATAATGATGTTTCCCTAAACCTAGCCCTTATCCCCCATGTGACACTTTTCACATGACTACTGTTGATGGTGAAAATGACACAAACGTGTAAACAAAATATTTCTACTTTATTTCTCCTGAAAAAGAAAGACAACATATAGTAGCCTAACTCCCAAGGTCCTGGTAGTTGGTTCTCAACTGTTTGGTGTCACTCAATTGGTCCATGCAATTGTAATATTCAAGGGGCTTGTGCTGGTAATAAAGAATACAAGCAATGACTTATTCATCAGACTGTTCTTAATAAATAAAAGGGGTTTTAAACAAAAGAAAAAAAAAGATAGATCAGGGAGTGAATCAGTAAACATGAATAAAACTTATCTAGCATCAAGACATATATCTTCAACAATGAATGTTTTTCCAACAGATCAAGAAAACCATAGCATGATACAATTTACAGAATAATCCATACTATTGCATACATCTAAGGTGCTTAATTTAACTTCATAGTCACACATCACAAATATTTCAAAGATTCCAAAAAGAACACACTTTCATTCATCACCAAGATCATAGATCAATAGACTTCAATAAATTCAATTCACTGATAATCTAATGAGATAATCCTTAAATCCAGTTTCTTCTAATGACTTTCATCACATAAGAAACTCTTATGCTTCAACACAATCACTGGCATGCAGATAGATTATAACTCATCAACCTTATCAAGTAAAACTTAATTCTAACACCATATTGCATAAAAACCTATAATTATATTTAACTGTAAATGAAGTAACAATGTATCTCTGTAACAACTATGAAAAATTCTATCTCCTACTATTAGGTGGCCAATTCTATTCTCTATCAACTGACCTTTACAATATGATACCCCAAGGGTATTTATAGATGTACAAAATTCGGAAGTCCCCTTCTATTTTAAGTTGAATCCACCTTTTTCAGGAATAAAAGCCTTCTTGGAAACTCATATCAATTTGATCTCAAGTTCCTTACATTAATATATTCAACTAAACTGAAGAAAAGAAAATAGAATGAAAGAGAAAGCTATGGGCCTCAAACTGCTCATCCTGCATGCAACATGCAAAGAAGAAAAAACCATGCATGCATGATATTTATGCATGCGAAGTTGGATCTGCAATATACTCATCATAACTCAAGAAAAAATGTTGAAGCATGTCCAAGTTCGACCCATCAATCCAGTTGTCTTCAAAATTAATTATTTCCAACTCCGCTGCAGCAAACCCTCTCATATCCTTCAGCTTTGTCAACTCTCTCTTAGCTGCTCTTATCTCTTCTTTGATGTCCATCAATTGATCTATTAGCAGATCTTCACCAACATCCCCTCTTTAAATATTTTCAATCCACTTATCCTTTATTTGTTTTAAAGGTAGGACTTCTTTTACAAGTACATCAACCTTTACTATAAAAGCAATGATGGCCTCCAAATCCTCAAATTGTTCATTTAGCTCCTTAACAGAATCTTGAACCTCATTTCTATGTTTGTATAGAAAATCTATTCTAAATTGGAGTATACAAGAAGTCTTTTCCAGAAAATATTTATTATCTTCTTCCAATATCGACTGTTCTAGGAGGGTAGTCTTAGGCAATTTTTTAACCTCTTTCAGTTTCTGGTTGTATCCCTTGTACTCTTCCTCCTATTTTCCAATGTTTTAACATATTGGTTCATTTCCTCTATTAGATCTTCTGTTATTTTGTAGACCTCAAAACTATCTTCTAGAACTTCATTTATTTCTTGATTCAATTTACTAACCCACTGATCCAACATTTCTGCCTTGCCCCTCACCTGTTCCAAATCATCTACTTCCTTCTTGCTCATTAAAATTGGAGTCTCAATCGTAGCAACCAGTTGTGATCTTGGAGAGGAAATATTCTTAAGGAAAACATGCAATTGATCTAACTAAGACTTAAGCTCATCCTTCCTTTGTTTATCCTTCAACATCCTTGACTTGGTCGAAGATGCTATCACATCAATCAAATTCATTTGTTGATCCCTGGTAGGTCTCCCCAAATTGACAATGCCTAGCTGATAGTCTGTTAATTGCATATCTCCTGCCTCCTTGTCTATCATAGGTATAGCACACTCAACTATAATTTCTCCTTTGTCAGTCAACCTAGTAAAATGCAGGATCTTGGCCTTCTTTTTAGGCCTTTCTTTTTCAATTTCCTTCATCATATCCTCCCAATTGATAGGTTGAGAAGGTGTCGACATTCTCTTTTGAAGGTGTAATTTCAACCAAGTCAGAGCACCTGGAGTAACAGTCATCAGGGTTGAAGAAGAGAAGGCAGTAGCTAAGGGAGGTCACATATTTACCTTAGGTTGAGAATCAACCCTCTATTTTTGTTGCTGCTCTTGTTCCACACTTGTTTGTGCCAGCTTTTTAGCTTTCTCCTTATCTTTTTACACTTGTACTCTCTTATATTCTTCCTCCTTCTTCAACCTTTCCTTCTCCAATTCCCTTTTTCTTTCTTCCTCTAAAGCTTTAAGTTTTTCTGCATCTTCTTTTTCTTCTTGTTGCTTTTTGATAAGTTCTTCAACCTCTTTCTATTTTTGAATCCTTAGTTTTTCTACCTATTCTTCCTCTATTCTTTTCTCTTCCTGCAATCTATCCCTTTCTACTTTTAATGCCATCAGTTTATCTGAAATCTCCTTCTCTTCCTGCAGTCGTTTTGTAGCTTCTTCAACATCCTTTTTCTTGTAGGCTTCTTCAACCATCTTGAATTTGGCTTCTAAAGCTTCCTTCTCCCTACGTTGCTTCGCCTTTTCCTCCTCAAGATCATGGATTTTCTGTATCAATTCCAATTTATCATTCTCCTCCTTGATCTTGAGCTCTTGCTCTTTTTGCCTCTGCTGCTTCTCTACTTCATCTCCTTTTGATTTAGCTTCAATTTGTTGCTGCTGTAGTATGGCATCAACTTGTGTCTTGGCAGCAATTAACTTTTGTTTCTCTATTGCTTTAGCATGTGCTTGATCATCTGAGGCCTTCTTTTCCTCTTCAAATAGCTTCCATTGATCTTCCTCTGTCAATATTTGTTCAGTATCCTCCTCTAGAGGCATATTTTCTTGTGCACCCCTTTCTGACAGAGTCTCATCAGAATCTGATCCAACATCATGAACCTCCACCTCTACTCCTTTTCCCTTCATGGATTCAACAATATCATGAAGAGTTCCCTTAGGCAACTCCTCTTCACTTTGCTGCTTTGCAAGTGGGACTTGAGTAGAGGACTCACCTAATGCAGGTGTTGAAACTACAGGTCCTGTTTGGGCGTCTCCCTCTTGTGTCTCTGATTCATCAACTGCTGCTTCAAGCTCTATTTCTTCAATTTCTGGAGGAAGGAACTCCAACTCCTTGGGAGGTGTCTTTCTTTTGATCCTTTTATATCCTTTCCCCTTCTTAGGAGCTGGTCCTTGAGGAGTTTTGGTTCTTAGAACCACCCATTGAATGCTCCTATCCAAGACTACTCGCCCTATCTACTTAATGTCAATAGTTTCCTCACTATCCCAGTCAATCGGATCCAGGATTTTAGTCCCAATGTTTAAATCTTCATACGATGGATCCAATACAACTCCATCATCCACCAATGTGTCAATAATGTCATTTTTGATACCAAGCTCTGCCATGAGTGACACAGGTAATCTCTCATAATTATTCTTCCTCAGATCATACTCATCCTGTTGGTCACTCCAGAAATCTTCCAATAAATTGAAATGTTTATCAAACACAAAAGGTAGCAAGGCATTCATTTTACTCTTCAGGTCAAAGTGCTTCCGAGTTGTATATAAACCTAGCTTTAAATGTATCAACTCACTGCACACTACCTTTGCTCCCACCAGATGCTGATAGCTGTATTCACCCAACTTCATGGGGAACTTATGACATCCTATTTTATGTTTCAATCCAAACCGGGTATTAACCCCGAGAGCCTGATATACAAATTCCATCAACACTATCCTATTATTGCAACATCTTGGTAGCAAATGTGGATGACCTTCAAATCCAACTAGCCTAAAGTATGTGAACTTGGGGTATTAAATGTACCAACATCCCCATTCAGTAATAAATGCCATGGCCTCTTGGCTCAGTTTGTACCCTGCATCTCCGCTGAGTTGGTTAATGATCACATATATGAATGCATCATTAACCCTTCTGAATTAAGTCTCAACAACCTATAGGGATAACTGGTTATAATGATCCCACACCTTCTTCTGTCCATCTAACTCTCCTATTATTCCCAGTCTATTCAGACCTGGGAAGATACCTACTCTTGCTGCTGCATACACAATGTAAGAAGTCATGAAAAAGCATTTGGTTTCCCTAATCCTGGTCAATTGATCATGAATGGCATCTGAAACAATCATCGGCCAATCAAATTGTTGGGTGCCATTTAAGATTATCTGGATGAAGGGAAACATCCACTCCTGGAAGTGAAATGCATCCCTCTTCCCAAAGGCCCTAGCCAACATCATGATCAAATCTGATACTTCTTTGTAGAACTCTGTCCTCTTCGGTTGATCATGAAGTTTAGTCAGAGATTTCTTCTTTGTCTTCAACCATTTTGTATTCAAGTGACTCTTGTTGGATGCCTTGTACTTGTTGTATTTCTCTAAAGCTTCTGCCTCAGTTAACTGCACCAAGTTCTTTGGATCCGAGACACTAAACATAGTTTGAAACATTTGAGGAGTGAGATCAATGATTACATTATCTTGTGAATCCATGCATTGTCTAGTGGCTGGATTGTAAGCACTAGCTGCTATCATAATTAACTCTGAGCATTGGATTGATAGAGGAAACAAGGTGATATGAGCCAAACCATAATCCACTATTCTTCTAGTTCTAGGTGTCACATCCTCATTGAATGTATTAGCATATGATTCCTCAAATTTGTATTGGCCCAGATTGGTATCAGTTATGTCAGACCAATTTGATTCTACTTTGCTTGCAATGGCAACAGGTCTCCTATGGTTATACCTCAAGGTATAAGGTAACTGTTCTGGCTTTATCTTCTTGGGCTTAGCTGTTGCCTTTGATGTTCCTGTAGGCCGGTTCCTTTGAGAGGCTTCTCCTGATGTCCCTAACATTCTTTAGCTTTCCTGCAAAAAAACCTCTGGTTAGATCCTTGAATAAACATCACAAAATATGCCCTAAAATCATACCTTTCATACATACATCGGAAGCGGAACCGGGCATAAAACATCCTAAACAATATTCTTTAAACATACTGTCAGGCTTGGAGCAAAAACTGTTATTGATATTTCACAAACAAGAAGCGGGCTTGGAGTCAGAATTGGAATGGTAACCGAAACCAGAACCGGAATGGAAACGAATTTGGGTTCTTTCAGATTTTCTATTTTCATATTCCGTTTCGGTTCCGATTCCGTCAAGGTTATTGCCATTTTGAAATAAAGCTTCTCACTATAAGCAGAGTTAGAGACGAGATGGAAAATGGAATTGACACTAATTATAATATACACCCAAAATCTAAATCAATTCTGATCCTGCTTCCACCTAGGTTGACCATGACATCATAAATGATTTTAACAGTCTAACACATAGCTTCATGATTAAAGACTAAGTCATATTTAAAATGAAAAGGAGCTTAAATATAACATGAAAAGAGCATGCCCATATGACTGTGGGGGCAGCTGTACTTTTTAGGGTATCATATTTAAAATTTGAAAACGTGAATATAGAAATGGATTAAGAAACCCTAAACTAAAAACCTGATATAAAAACTAGGGCACAAATTTAATCCTTTCTAAAACTAACTAGACTGAGTGTGCAAAAGATTCTAAGTAAAAACTACCATTTACTAAACCCTACTCACTGTAAAAATAACATTTAACCATAAACATTTGAAAATTAGGGCACCACGACCTGGTCACGGCTAAAACGTGAAAACGATCATGTTTAAACAAACCAACAAGAAACAAAACTATAAAAGCAATACAAAAAAAAAACATAAACAAAAGAAAAACCAACAAAAACATACAAACCTATAGAGGAATTCGCACAAAAGCAAACAATCCAAGAAGAACAGAAATAGAAAACACGAAACTACAAAAGAAAGGCAAGAATAGGAAACCCTACCTCAAACGCGAATAAATAGATAAACTCCCTAAAGCAATCCGCGCACACCTGTCTTTCCTTCAATCAATTCACTCCAGAAAAGCTCCACTGCAACTTTGGTTCATTCTTTAATCTCTTAACAATGATGGTAACTAAGTGTTAATCCCTAATTAAGGTAAAACTCAGAGTTTCTACCTACGCAAGACAGCTGTCATTAACACATTAAATGCAATAAAGCAGAGTCGGAACTAAAGAAGAACTAGCACATCATTGCAGTGTGACTTTAGTAAAAAGTCAACGACCAAAAAAATGGTGGGAGCAGAATCAGAATGAAAACGGATTTGGAAACTTGAGTAATTTCCCAACTTAATTCCTGTTCTGGGTCCGGTTCTGCCAACAAAGCATAAAACAAAACCAAACACAAAAATAAAACAAAAAGACCGAAAAAAGAAAACTAAACATAAGGACTTAGTTTAAAACAAAAATTCAAAAAGCGGAGTCGGAGACAGGATGAATTTTGATTTTGGAACTTTCAACTAAATATCGACTTAACTTCCACTCCGGCTTCGGCTCCGACAAAGATAAGACAAAAGGTTAAAAAGAAAGACTGTCAGGATGGGAATCATAAAGAGTTTTGAAAGAAGTTTCAAAACCCAATTCAGTTCCGACTCCGGTTCCGACAGACTAAACCAAAGAAAAACAAAGTGTTGGAAAGGAAAGACTCCACACTTTTTTTGAAAATCAACCAAGGATAAAAACAAAAAGGGGGACCCATTTTTACCAAGGAAAAAGATGGGGTGGTTATGCAAGGCATAACAACTACAAATTCTATCCAAACCATATATTCTCATTCAATCCTAGCCAATCATGAATGCATCCAAACCCTCCATTTCTTTTATCTCATTTCTATAAATGAGAGACCTCCCATCCCATTTGCATCAACATATTTTATGCTACTATTATGTTGTTGGATTCATGAGCAACTTGTTGCAAGTATGAATGAGTATGGTGGTATTTTCATTGATGTGAAAACACTACAAGTTGTTGCAGTGAAAGGAAATACGTGATTGTAGGTGGTGCATGCATAGTTGAGATACTGTAGAGATGTTGTGAGTACATGAAGATATCTTAATGGTGTTGCAAGTGTGCTGATATGATGAGTTACCAAGTGCTTTTGAGAAAATTAATAAATAGTGAAGAGAAAACTATGTGTGTGTTCAAAATGTGCTCTATATTTCTTTTGTGTTGATCCTATGCTTGTGCGGATTTTTAGTATTGTTTAAGGGAATCCTTGGGTGATATCTCTTGGATTATAGCTTCTGGTTTGATGAAGAGTGAAAGTTGTGTTCACCTATTTGTGAATTGGTCTAGTAGAGTTGTTTGTCTGTGGACTGGGAGAAATGTATCTGCTCTGCAGTCCTCCACTAGTTTGTTTTAGGTCTTGCAGATTTGGAAAAAAAGGCTTGCAATGGTGTTATTTGTGTTTTATCAAAGGTGTCCATGGTTTGGTGCTCCGTAAGACTAGTTTCAAATTTACTGTGTGTGTTTGTACAATTTGGATGGACTGATGGAAAGTGTTCTTTGTATGACGGTTGTTGAAGTAGCTATGGATGAATATGAAGACATCTAAGATATGTTCCAGTGTATGGTGAAGCATGTTATTTGGTTCACACATTATCTTCTTGTTGCGGATGTGTGTACTTCAAAGTTTATTGGTGTTTTCATTAGGTTTGGCAGACCTGGTGTTTATACATTATGCAAAGGATAAGTATCAATTAAGGAAGTGTAAGATTGATCCAAGATGTTGTTTTGGGTCCTGGTTAAGTATTGGTTTGATCCACTCTCATTCTCATCCATCGCGGGAATGTTGAGTTGCTGACCTAATTTGAATTTGTAAAATGTAGAGTGTGTAGCCGACCTTGGAGAAATTTTCTAAGATCAAAGATGGTATCACTACAAGGAAAGATGTTAAAGTTTGAATGCCACAAGTGTGAGAAGTGAGATAGATGTGAGAGACTGTGTGAAAGTGAATTGAGGTAGTGAGGAATTCAATGTGTTAGACTCCTGAAAGCAGTGAGCTAATGGTGTTTGTAATTCTCTAATCAAGGCTACAAATGTTTACAAGTTGTTGTGGTGGATCTTTTGTTGTATTGAGATAATGTTCTTTGTGTAACATTTTTCTTTCTATTTTTTTGTATCTCTAGGCAGTGAGCCTCATTATAACTGGTTTTGCAATTACTCTTATTTTGTGAGTTAAACCTCACCGTGGTTTTTCCCTTATTGGGTTTTCCACATAAATATGGTGTTTCTTGTGTTTTCTTTTTGTTATCTACACTTCATGCTTATACTTAATAATGGATTAAAGTGAATGTGGAATTGTTTAATATTTCTGGATGTGATTAGATACAACTGATTCACCCCTCCTCTCAGTTGTCTTGTGCATTTCAACAATTGGTATTAGAGCTTTGGTTCCTCAGAGAAGAGCTTAACTACTTGAGGTAGATCCGATGCCGCAAAAATTGACAATCCCTATGTTTGATGGATCTGACTACAGTTTTTGGAAAGTACATATGAGAGGTTACCTAATCTCTCTTGGCTACAAGACTTGGAAAGTTGTTGAGACAAAATATGTTGAGCCAACAAGTGGTCCTTCTTCTACAAATGAGATTTCTGCCTATTAAGAAAATGAAAAAGAAAGGTATGCAATCTATAGTGCTTTATCTAAGACTGAGCTAACAAAATTTATTTCATTAGGCACTGCTTATGAAGTTTGGGAAAATTTGAAAGATATCTATGAAGGAAATGATAGAGTCAAATTATCAAAGAAGTTAACAACTAAGCGTAGATATGAGAAATTGAAAATGGAAGAAGGTGAGGACATTGCAAGCTACTTTTGAGGGTTGACATTGCAGTAAATGAAGTCAAAAATCAAGGAGGTCCTCTGATAGATGAAGATGTAATGGATAAGATTATAATGACCCAAATAAAGAGCTACAGTGACAATGTTTCAGCCATTGAGGAAGTTTATGATCAAAATAAATTCACTAAAGAGCAACTATTTGGCACCTTGACTGCATTTGAAATGAGGAAATTTGGAAAAGAAAAGGAGAAAACAAAAACTTCCTTCAAAGCCACAAATTCAAAAGATGATCCAGATAGTGAAGGTTCAGAGGAGTTGGAAGAATTTTTTACAAGGAAGCTAAAGAAAGGTACTAGCAAGTACAAAGGTATGTTACCTTTTAAATGTTTCAGTTGTGGAAATATTGGTCACTATGCTTCAAGATGTCCAAATAGAGCCATACACAAGAAGAGAAAAGACAATAAAGACAAAAAGTTCAAGAAATTGTATTATGTTAAAGAAGATGTAATTTCTAATGATGAATCTGATATTGAGGGTGATAAAGATGAATGCATGTTTCTAGCCTTAGAGAATAAATTAGTGTCTAATAACCATGGAAGATGTGTAAGAGAATGTGGTACGAAAAACAAGAAGGAAGAGATGGAAGGTAATCTGGTTAGTACCTTTCATGCTAGACAAGATGAATACTATTGGGTAATTAACAGTGGCTGCTCAAATCATATGACCAGACAAAAGTAAGTTTACTAAACTTGAAAAGTATGATGGAGGATTAGTCATGTTTGGAGATGATTTTGGTGCAAATATTGTTTGAAAAGGAAAAATAGTTTTGATGGAAAACACAATAATAATGATGTCTATTATGTTAAGGGCTTAAGACATAATCTCTTGAGTGTTGGAAAAATGTGTAGAAAAGGATTTAAGCTTGTGTTTCAAGATAATACTTATGACATAAAAAAAGGGTCCAAAACTGTGGTCGTTGTAGGAAGAGCATATGGAAACATTTATTAGCTTAAGGGTGTTTGTTAGTGTTTTGTGTCTCAAGTTAATGAAAGTTGGCTATAGAACTAGAGGATGGGACATGGAAAATTGATAACCTGATCAAGATTAGTTCAAGAGAAGCTGTCAGGGATCTTCCAAAAATCACAAAGCCTACCTATATTGTTTGCAGAAGTTGTTAGTTGAGAAAATGAACAAGTTGCAACTTTAAAGGAAAAGAACAATCAACTATTGGAATATTGGAATATTGGAATTGATTCAAACGAACCTCTGTGGTCCTACAAGAATAAGAAGTCTTAATGGTGACAGGTATTTTATGCTTTTCATTGATGATTATTCTAGAATGACATGTGTTACTTTTCTTAGGGAGAAATCTCAAGCTCTATTCAAGGTGTTCAAGGCTATGGTAGAGAATGAAGTGAATTTTAGAACCAAATGTTTTAGGTTTGATAGAGGTAGAGAATTCACCTACAATGAGTTTAATATTCTTTGTGAAGAGCATGGTATAAAGATGCATCTTTTTGCTCCTAGAACTCCGTAGCAGAATGGAGTTGTTGAGAGGAAGAACTAGAAAGTTCAAGAAGCTGCAAGGACTATGATGAGTGAGGAAAATGTTCTTGAGGTATACTAGAGAGAAGAAATTCACACTGCTGTCTATATTCTTAACAGAGTTTAGATCAAAGGCAACAACACAAAGACTCCTTATGAACTGTGGTATGGAAAAATTCGTACTATTAAGTACTTTAAGGTGTTTGGAGGAAAATGTTATATCAAAAGAGATGATGAGAATACAGGAAATTTTAATGCAATATGTGATGAAGGTATTTTTCTTGGATATGCAACCAAAAGCAAAGCATATAGATTCTACAATAAGAGATTGAGAAAGATTGTTGAAATTACAAATGTAAAAGTTGATGAAAATATGACAGTTTAGTCAAAATAAGTGAAGATGAACTAGATGGAGTTGTTTGCAAACAAGAGCAAGAGAAGGATAAGGAAGAAGAAGAACAGATTGAAGAAGAAGAGACTCTGGAACCTGCTCCTAAGACTCCAAAATATGTACAAAAAAATCATCTAGAAGAACAAATAATTGGAGACAAAGGAAAAGGTGTAACAAGAAGAAGAAAAGTGGTAGCAGTTGAGGTAAATTTGTGTTTAATTTCCAAGATAGAACCTAAAACAATGTCTGAAGCATGTAAAGATGAAAATTGGATTAGAGCCATGAAAGAGGAATTACAACAGATAGAGAAAAATCAGACATGGGAATTGGTTCTTAGACTAGTAAACAAGAATATAATTGGTACAAAATGGGTATCTAGGAATAAGCTGAATGAGAATGGTCAAGTAGTAAGAAAAAAAACAAGACTTGTGTGAAAAGGTTATTCACGGGTTGAAGGAATAGAATTTGAGGAGACATTTTCCCCGGTGACAAGAATGGAGGCTATTTGGATTTTTTTGGCATTTTCTGCTCACAAAGATTTGAAGGTATACTAGATGGATGTTAAGTTTGCATTCCTAAATGGATAATTGGAAGAAGAGGTCTACATGGAACAATTAGAGGGATTTCAGTTATCAAATAAACCAGACATGGTCTGTAAGTTGAAAAAGGCACTATATGGACTTAAACAGGCTCTTGGAGCATGGTATGCTTGGATAGGTATCTGACTCAACGAAGGTTCAATAAAGGCTTTGCAGATAATAATATTTATTTCAAGATTAAAGAAAATCAAATTTTGATAGTGGTAGTTTATGTTGATGATATTGTCTTTGGAGGAAATGAGGGTATGTGCAAGAAATTTGAAGAGGAGATGCAAAAAGAGTTTGAAATGTCTATGATTGGTGCGTTGAATTTTTTTCTTGGACTTCAAGTGAATCAAAGTGATCCTATATTCATTTCACAATAAAATTATGTTAAATAATTATTGAAGAAGTTTGTAATGGATGACTCCAAACCGATCTATACCCCTATGGTGATTGGATGCAAACTAAGTAAGGATGATGAATCTCCTAAAGTTGATTAGAGCAAGTATAGATATATGATTGGTAGACTGCTATATCTTACTGCTACTAGACAAAATATCATGCATGTAGTATTTTTGGTTGCTATATTTCAAGAAGAACCAAAGGAAACACATGTTATAACTGTGAAAAGGATATTCAAATATCTAAAAGGGACTCCAAATTATGGTTTGTGGTATCCTAAGGATATTGATTTTACCTTAAATGCTTACACTAATGCAAATTGGGTTGGTTGTGTAGATGATCGGAAGAGTAAAAGTGGTGGTGCATTATTTATTGGATGTAGGTTGGTTTCATGGCTAAGCAAGAAACAAGATTCAATTTCTTTATCCACTACAGAAGCTGAGTACATAGCAACAATATCTTGTTGCACATAGGTATTATGGATGAAACAAAAATTAAAGGATATAGGAGTGATGTGTGATGAGCCTATCCCTATCTTCTATGACAATACAGGTGCAATAAATATTTCAAATAATCCAGTAATGGATTCAAGGACAAAGCATATATCTATCATATACCATTTCTTAAGAGAGAAGGTATTAGAGAATGAAGTTAGGCTTGAATATGTGCCTAGAAAGGATAAAATTGCTGATATATTTACTAAGGCTCTTCCTAAGGATAATTTTGAGTATCTCCAGGAGAAGTTGGGGGTTACTTCCCCTCCTTCTTTGAACTAGGTTGACATAGAGGTGCACCGGTCTAATGGATCTATAGATTCATTATTTGTCTGGATTGATGATTGAGGTCTACTCCTCAGGGGGAGTAGGAAGCATCATTGTTGTTGTATGATATGTGTGTTGTCATGGGTGCACTCCTAAGGGGGAGTGATTAGAATCTTATATGGTCAAGAAGAATTATGTAAAAAAAAAAAAAATCGTTGATGTCAAAGAGGGAGAGAAATTCATGTGATAAAGTCTATTTATATCTAAAAAAATTGAAAGGAGAGAGAATTTTGTAAAGAGGGGAGAGTGCAGGAATGTTGTGTAGGCTGTCTAATCTGAAAAAAAAGGGAGAGTGTGTATTTTTTCTTTGATTTTTTTTCACATCATGTGTTTCAATCAATGAAAATTGGGGAGATTGTTGCAAGTATGAATGAGTATGGTGGTGTTGTCATTGATGTTAACATAATATAGGTTGTTGCAGTGAAAGGAAACAAGTGATTGCAGGTGGTGCATGTATAGTTGAGATATTATAAAGATGTTGTGAGTACATGGAGCTATCTTTATGGTGTTGTAGGTGTTCTAATATGATGAGTTACCAAGTGCTTTTGAGAAAATTAATAAATAGTGAAGACAAAATTGTGTGTATTTTCAGAATGTGCTCTGGTACGTGCTCTGTATTTATTTTGTGTTGATTTTATGCTTGTGCGAATATGTAGTATTGTTTAAGGGCATCCTTGGGTGATATGTCTTGGATTATAGCTTCTATTTTGATGAAGAGTTAAAGTTGTGTTCACTGGTTTGTGAACTGGTCTGACAGAGTTGTTTGTCTATGGACTAGGAGAAATGTATCTACTTCGCAGTCCTTTGTTGGTTTATTTCAGGTATTACGGATCTAGATGAAGGCTTGAAATGGTGTTATCTATGTTCTATCAAATGTGTTTGTGGTTTGGTGCTCTAGAAGACTAGTTTCAGAGTTACTGTGTGTGTTTGTATAGTCCAGGTGGATTGATGGAAAGTGTTATTTGTATGAAGGTTGTTGCAGTAGCTACAAATGAATATGAAGACATCTAAGATATGTTCCAGTGTATGGTGAAGTGTGTTATATAGTCCACATGCTATCTTCTTATTGCAAATGTTTGTACTTTAAAGTTCATTGATGTTTTCATTAGGTTTGGCCGACCTGGTGTTTACACATTATGCGAAGGATAAGTATCAATTAAGGAAGCATGTGATTGATCCAATATGTCATTTTGGGTCTTGGTTAAGTATTGGTTTGGTCCACTCTCATTCTCATCCACCGTAGGAATGTTGAGTTTCTGACCTAATTTGAATTTGTAAAATGAAGAGTGTGTAGCCAACCTTGGAGAAAGTTTCTAAGATCAAAGATGGTATAAATAAAAGGAAAAATGTTAAGGTTTGAACACCACAAGTGTGAGAAGCAATATAGATGCAAGAGATTGTGTGAAAGTGAACCGAGGTAGCAAGGAATTCAATGTGTTAGACTCCTGAAAGTAGTGAGATGATGGTGTTTGAAACTATCTGATCAAGGCTGCATATGTGTACAAGGTGTTGTGGTGGATCTTTTGTTGCATTGAGATAATATTCTTTGTGAAACATTCTTCTTTTTATCTTTTTGTATCTATAGGTAGTGAGTCTCCCATATGGACAGTGATTCCTATCTTGGGCAATGATCCTCTTTGTAACTGGTGTTGCAATTACTCTTATATTGTTAGTTAACCCTCATCGTGGTTTTTTCCTTGTTGGGTTTTCCACATAAATTTGGTGTTTCTTGTGTTTGCTTTTTGTTATCTACACTTCATGCTTATACTTAATAATAGATTAAAGTGAATGTGGAATTATTTAAGATCCATGGTTGTGATTAAATACGATTGATTCACACCCCCTCTCAGTTGTCTTGTGCATTTCAACACAACCATATTCAAATCTTCAACAACTTAACATGATACATTCAATCTTTTGAGGTTTGCATACATGTTTTGGTTTGATTTAAGCTATTTTTATGAATATTTCTATTTTTTCCATTTAACATGCATACACACACCTATGTCTCCCTCTCTACCTCTTTCCCTATATCTCAATCTCTCTCCCTCTCTCCCCCTCTTTCTCTCTCACTCTCTCCTCTCTATCTTGCAATTCTCCCCCCCTCTCAATCTCTCCTCTCTATTTCTTCATTCTCTCTCTCCCTCTCCCTCCCACTTTCCCCCTAGTGTTTAGGGTTGAGGGTATAGGGATAAGTGTATAAGGAATAGAGATTAGGTTTATGATATTGGGTATTGGGTTTAGGGTTTAAGTATAGGGTTGAGGGCTAAGGTTTGAAGGTTGAGGGTATTAGGTTTAATGTATATTGTATAGGGATCAAGGTTTAAGATATTGGGTATAGGGTTTAGGTTATAAGGTATAGGATCAAGGGTTGAGAGTATAGGGTTTAGGGTATAAGTATAGGGTTGAGGGATAATTTTCAAGGTTTAGGGTATAAGGTTGAGGGTATACAATATAGGGATGAGGTTTGAGGGTGTAGGGATTAGGATTTAAGGAACAGGTTTGAGGGTTGAGGGATAGTGTTTAGGGTTGAAGGTAGAGGGTTAAGGGTATAGGGTATAAGGATTAGGGTTTAGGATATTTGATATAGGGTTGAGGGTATTGAGTTTAGGGTTGAGGGTTTAGGGTACAAGGTTGAATGAAGGGTTGAGGGTTTAAGTATAGGGTTGAGGGTTGAGGGTATAAGGTTAAGTGTATAGGGTATAGGGATTAGGGTTTAGGATATTTGGTATAGGATTTAGGGTGTAGGGTTTAGGGTATAAGGTAGAGTTTAGGGTTTAGGGTTTAAGTATAGAGTTAAGGTTTAATTTTTAGGGTTTAGGGTATAAGGTTGAGGGTATAGGATATAGGGATGAGGGTTGAGTGTGTAGGGTTTAGGGTTTAAGGTATAGGTTTGAGGGTTGAGGGTATAGGGTTAAGTATATAGGGTATAGGGATCAGGGTTTAGGGTATTGGGTACATAGTTGAGGGTATTGGGTTTAGGGTTTAAGTATAGGTTTGACGATTGAGGTTTGAGGGTATTAGGGTTTAGGGTGTAGGGTTTAGGGTATAAGGTATAGGTTTAAGGGTTGAGAGTGTAGGGTTTGGGGTTTTAGCATAGGTTTGAGGGATAATGTTGAGGGTTTAGGGTATAAGGTTAAGGGTATAGGGATGAGGGTTGAGGGTGTAGGGTTTACAGTTTAAGGTATAGGTTTGAGGGTTGAGGGCATAGGGTTAAGTATGTAGGCTATAGGGATTAGGGTTTAGGATATTCGGTATAGGGATTAAGGTTTAGGATATTGGGTATAGAGCTTAGGGTGTACGGTTTAGGGTTAAGGGTTGAGAGTGTAGGGTTTAGGCTTTTAGGGTATAAGGTTGAGTGTATAGGGCATAGGGATGTAGGTTGAGGGTGTAGGGTTGAGGGATTAAGGTATAGGGTTGAGGGTATAGGGTTAAGTGTATTGGGTATAAGGATTAGGGTTTAGAATATTCGGTATATGGTTGAGGGTATTGGGTTTGGGATTGAGGGTTTAGGGTTTAGAGTACAATAAGGTTGAATGTAGGTTTAGGGTTTAAGTTTAAGGTTAAGGGATAATATTCAGGGCTTAGGTTATGAGGTTGAGGGTATAGGGTATAGTGGTGAGGGTATAGGGTGTAGGGTTTGGGGTTTAAGGTATAGGGTTGAGGGTATAGGGTTAAGTTTATAGGAATTGGGAATTAGGGTTTAGGATATTGGGTATAGGGTTGATGGATTATGATTGAGGGATAATGTTAAGGGTTGAGGTTATAAGATTAAGTTTATAGGTTATAGGGATTAGGGTTTAGAATATGGGGTATAGGGTTGGGGGTATAAGGTATAGGATTAAGGATCGAGAGTGTAGATTTTATGGTTTAAGTATAGGGTCGAGGTATAGAGTTGAGGGATAATGTTTAGGGTTTAAGGTATAAGGTTGAGGGTATAGGGTATAGGGATGAGGGTTGAGGGTTTAAGGTATAGGGTTGAGGGTTAAGGGATAGTGTCCAAGGTTGAGGGTACATGGTTAAGTGTATAGGGTATAGGGATTAGGATTTAAAATATTGGGTATAGGGTATAAGGCTGAATGTAGGGTTTAGGGTTTAAGTATAGGGTTGAGGGATAATGTTTAGGATTTAGGTCATAAGGTTGAGGGTATAGGGTATAGGGATTAGGATTTATGATATTTAGTATAGGGTTTGGGTTATTGAGAGAGAGGGTGAGAGAGGGAGTAGAGAGGGAAGGGGTGAGAGAGAGAGAGGGGGGGAGGAAGGAGGGAGGGAGAAGGAGAGATAAAGTGAGATAGAGAAGTATATAGGGAATGAGAGATAGACAAGGAGAAGTAGAGAGAGAGGGAGAGATAGACAGAGAGATAGAATGGTGAGATAGAGTGAGATATAAATATGGGGGAGCAAGAGAGTTTGTGAGAGAGAGAAACACAAAGGGAAGGAGGACGGGTGGAATATTGAGAGAGAGGGAGAGAGAAGGAATGAGGGAGGGAGAGGTAGAGATAAAGAGAGATAGATAGAGAGAAGTAAATAGGGAAGGAGATATAGAGAGGGGGGAGGAGGGAGAGAGGGAGAAGTAGAGAGAGGGAGATGTAGGGAGGGATAGAGGGAGATATAAGTGTGATAGAGATAATGAGAGAGAAAGGGGGGAAGGAGGAAGGTGGAGAGATTGAGAGAGAGGAGGGAGGGTGAGAGATAGGTAGAGAGGGATAGGTTAGATAGATATAGGTAGGGAGGGAAGATGGGTGGGATCAAAGAAGAGAGACAAAGGGAAGGAGGAAGGTGGAGAGTTTGAGAGAGAGAGAGGAGGGAGGGAGGCAGAGATAGTGAGGGATAGGTTAGATAGAGTGAAGTAGAGAGGGAAGGTGGGTGGGAGGAAGGAAGAGAGAGAGGGGGGAGATAGAGAGAGGGGAAAATAGATAAAATTAGAGGGAAGGAGGGAGGAAGAGAGAGGCGAGATAGATAAAAGTATAGAAGGAAGGACAAAGTGTGAGAGAGAGGTCTAGAGCATAAGGGATAAATAATGAGTGAGATAGAGAGATAGAAAGATGATACAACTTGTTGATTACTAAAATTTGACCTCATGATTACTAAAATTTGACATATTGATTACTAAAATTTGGTTGTTTGAGATTTTTTAAGATCTTCCAAAAACTAGAATTTGAATTATAACTCCTAGAGATCTGAATCCAATCTCAAACATCTTGAAACTATATACGTGAAATATAACTTAAAGTATAAGAAGGTAAATGCCCATTTGTAAATGTTAACTTATAATTAATGTTTATTTCATGTACACAGTTTCCCTAAAAGATAACAAGAAGAAAGAGAAAGAAAGGAGAAGAATTGTTTTTCAATGTAGACCAAAACACAAGCACATTATAACAAGCTCGTGTTTTGGCAATGCTTTTTTGATTTAAAAAAAATGGTATTTTATGAAATTCAAACCATAACGTGAGCACGTTATAATGCACTTGCATTTTGGCTTAGTGATGACCAAGCCTAGTCTCGGTCACTACCAACCCATAACATAAGCGCGTTCTACTATAACACACTCATGTTTTCACTATTTCAGGATGAAAAAGTGAATTGGCCACTTTTTGGCCCCACATCTTTTTGCACCCACCGATGAGAGTGATTTAAAAATAAGAAAGAAGAGATCAAAGCTGAAAGAAAAGGCATTGGACCCAATTCAATAAGTTGCAGAAGAAAGGGTATGCATAGATCCTCAGAATGGCCCTAATGATGAGGATCCATTCCCATATATTTCACCCTCTATTTTTATTCTATCACCTTCTTGTGATGATCTCAATTATCCTCTCGAAATGATAGTCAATGATGCCCCTCTCAATGAAACTTCTTTTCCAGTTGCTCCTATTGTTTCAGTATCATCAGAACAATTATCCATAGATATCCTAAGTTCTTCAAGAATTCCCTATTCTTCTTTGCTACAATAGAGTTTACTAAAGAAAAAGAGATTTGTTTAGCATGTCACTCCTAAGTTTGATATAGTGGCCAATTTGATCCAGAAGAATGTGAAGCCAAATAAGGTTAAAGTTATATCAAACCTAACAGTTTATTCTTCATCTAGAAATTTGTGTTGAAGTAGCTCAACCTATTTCAAATAATTTTTTTTATTAATTTGATGAGAGTTATTTTGACATCACTAAAGCTGATCTTGGTCCTTCAATGCACGATGGTGATATTCATAATTTTTGGGTATCTGCAACTAAATTGATACAAAGGAAGAAGAAGGAAAAACATTCAAAAGAAAAACTCAAATAGCGAGTGAAAGCATTAAAATCATGTCTCAACTCTATAGTAGACAGGTCTACCCTATCCTTAGATACAACTTCTACCTCAACAGTTCACATTCTAGAAGAAATTATTTGAAAAGAAGTAATGGTAAGTGTGCATAAATATCAGTCATATGTGTAAGTGACTGAAAAATGGGTAGATAAAATAAAAGAAAATTCATTATATTTTATTAGTAATGCTAAAGAGGTTCATGAAAAATAGATGTTATGAAACAAGAAGTTATAAAGGAATTTAAAAACATCGGGGAAGAAGAGGCAATTTGGCAAGAAATTATAATAGATCTTTAGGAAATGGTCAAAATGGATATTGTTTTAATCACCCAAAATATTTTATCAAGTGTGGAAGAAAATCAATATGATATATGGCTTTCGAGTATAGAATGGAAACTCATTAATATTATCCAGGTTGTGGCAGAACAGGAAAAATTGTTGGCAACTTGCGAATAAATGAAGATGAAGATTTTAGATGATCTCTTATCAATCATCACACATACATCAATAAGGGATGAGATTCAGAATATGGATGTGTAGGTCATACAAGGCAACTTTGAGAACATGATTAGTACAAAATTATTCAAAAAGCAAGTTTTCAGTATGGATATTAAAATGATAAAAAAGTGAAACCCTAGGATTTGACCCTAGGGTTTAGGAACTTTTCCTAAACATTCCATGTAGGATTTGAGGTAGCAGGGGTTTGATGGATTTGGAAAAGATATAGGACCGACTCATAACCTGAAAGGTGAGTCAACCTACCCTTGACCAAATTTGGAGTGGATTTAGAAATGAAATGCAATGATTTAGCTAGTCTAATGATGCAAATGACTATTTTAATGCAAAACAACAAATTTGGAAAGTCAAAAAAAAAATTAGACTACAAAAATGGACAAAGCAGGAAACTGTGCACATTACATATGAATTTAGGACTGAAAATTGAGGACTAAGTCACCTAATTCCCTATGTCCTTGTAGAGGGATCTCATATCTGATTTCATAGTCCCTGGGTGCCATATCAAAGCTTCTATTTTCCACTTGTCACATTGTCGAATTACTATTGAATTCTGACAACAATGAATGATTGATCTTAAAAATTCCTCTAATCTTCTCCAGACCTAAAAATTGCACATTCAAAGAGAGAGGAAGGGTTGTGCCATTTAGGGGCTTGTCGTAGTCAAACCCCATGTTAATGTTTCCACTTCCACTTCCACAATGTTAATGATAGAAAACCTATCATTTTGAGGGATATGGATAAATGATAAAAAGGAATGATGAACCAATAATTGACTATAACTCACCACCCTTCAATTTATTCCTTGAAGAATTGAAGTCACACAAATATTCTCAAGGCTTGGATCTTTCTTTCTTGAATTTCTTGGAGATCTACAAGGGTTAGTCTTTACAAACAATATCATAACATAAAAATGAATAGACTCATACACACTTTGACATGATGCTTTGATCTTGAATTTTATAGATCTACTCTTTACTTACTTGATAGTGCTCTTGACAATAATTTTTGCTCAATTCTCTTGTTAGTTTTCGAATGGTGTAATAACTAGGTATTTATATGCAATTATTCTAATTTCACGTAAATTAAATCTCAATAGCCAACAATGGACACTTGAAATTAAAATAATAAAAGGCAACCTCTGACACATTTTAATTTGGAGCCAAAATAGGGGACATAGGTACCTTAGGCGTCAGTGTCCTAAACTTATTTTTCAAGAATTAAGGTGTCGAGGGAAAAAATATTAAATGAATGTATTTGTTTTCTACTTGCAAATTGTTGGAAAATGATAAAATGGGCCACATGATGCATAATTTAAGAAATTAGGGCTTCAATTAGGTCCAATTACTTGGGGGAGAAAAACAGTGTGAAATTGTCAAGGGTGACAATATATGACACTACATTTAGCCCCCATTTTAGTGAGAGTATGAACTTATGCTCAAACTCACACTAAACAAAATCTATGTCAAGAGGGGTCCGGTTGTCCAAATATTGAAGAGATAGGATGACTAAGGATCAAGGGAGAGTGCACAAGCCCCTAGGATCCAAGATCACATAGCAAAACAACATAAGCACAAGGGATACACAAATGTATGTAATGTAGCAAGACAACATGCACAAACATGTATTTCAAAAACATGAATCATACATGATGAAAACATATGACATAACATAACATATCGATGCAAAAAAAATAACACAAACACGATTGAAACATGAAGAAGACACACAAAAAACACAAGGTTAGTACTAAAGGGATTCAAGTCAATAAGGTAAAGAGACCTTAGTCTTAAATTTGTCTCAAATACCAAATGTCAATAAATGTTAGATAAAGGAATGGTCTCATGAGGACTAGCAAGTTGCGTTATTCCAAATCACTCACAAGCTACATGGATCTATTGGCTAGCAAGCTACATTATGCTAGGTGTCCATCCAATATGGTGGGTTCCAAAAGGCTACCAATTAGTGTAATGCTAAACAATCATAAAACACATGACTCTACTATCAAGCAAGTTTTGTTATGCTCGATGGCCATCTTAAGAGGGGTGCCCACGAATTGACAAGCTATGTTATGCTAAATCCATGGACCAATTTGCCAAATTTTTAACGTCTAAGGAGATGAAAAAGCCTCACTTAAGAAGGTGCATAAACATCTAATAAGATGATGAAAAAATTGCCTAAAAAGGCATAAAAAAATCTAAGGAGATGATTAAAAAGTCACCTGAGAAGGTGCATACATGTCTACGGAGACAACAACAAACTCACCTAAGGAGGTGCATAAGCATCTAAGAAGACAACAAAAAAATTGCCTAAGAAGGTGCATAAGACAAGGCCAAAACCTCAAGGGGTGTTATAAAAAACACCACCACAAAAGGTACTTTACAAAATGACAAAGGGGCCTCACTCAAGACATGAAATTTCACACCTTAGGGAGTATCACACATGACATCACCACCAAGAGAGGATGAGTCACAGAATAGAAACTCGCACCTTAGGGAATACTAGCCATAACATTGCCACAAAGGGAAACATATTATGCCATAAAATACGCACTCTTAGGGGATATCAAGCCTAATATCACCACAAAGAAGATGCTAATATAGATCAAGAAGGCCACACTTTAATTGACAAGGTCACACTTCCTAAGAGATGTATGCTATCATCACTAAAAAGGGACCATTTCTTATGAAGACAATAAGTGGGGGACTATATGCCCCTCCCCTTTAAATATTAGTGTATGTGCTATGCTAATGTTTTAAGGAGATTCCAAGGGATCCCTTGCTAGAAGGAATGCACCTAACATTAGGCTACCCAACCTCTTTACCCCCAAGTGTAGGGAGAAAGGTGAGCCTAGATGGATAATTGCATGATGCTCCTTGAAAGATGAAAAATGATCGCATAAAGCCTAGTTTATAGCCCCATGCATGGTAGTAAGCATGTTATTATACTTTAAATACCACATGAAAAGGAGCAAAGTGAAAATAACTGAGTCTATCATTCAATCGATTTTATAATTGCAAGGATCAAATTATTTCAATCTTTTTCAAAGCACAAAATTCATCGGTAGTGTGTCCAAATGTTCTATGATATGCATAGTAGGATGTGTTTTTATTGTTTCATTTTGTATTCATTTGTTCTTAGACAAGTGGTAATGTAATGGATCCTAAGTTTAGAAGTGTGGCTAAAGTATGCTCATTTTCAAATAAAGGATGCAGGGTATGTAACACACCTTTCTTACTAGGACCATGAGCTTTACGTTGTTTGGTTGGTGGAACAAATGTTTGATGTAAAGGTGAAGGACCTTGGTAACCTATGAATTTGGTATCTTTAGATGGTGTTTTTTGTAAAAGAAAATGGATTTCATGTTCATTATTTATGTCATATCCTTGTTTTCTCAAGATCCTAAATCCTTCACTGTAGCATTGTTCCAAGTTAACAAATGTGTTTGTAACTTTGTTCTCATAGGATGATTGACATTGGGTGGTATATTTTCTTTATGACTATTACCAATAGATGTTTCCATGTGCATTGTTTGAGGTATGAATTGTAAGTCACTTTGCCTATGTAAGGTGGAGAACATTTCAAGAGGTGGAATGGTAGATGGTGCTTATTGTTGGCGTGGGTGATTAGGCCATTCTATTGAAGGGTAAAAGACCACATTATTTTTAGGGTTAGGCAAGGTATTTTTATGAATTCATTCATGATTTCCTCTTCTTGCCTCAAGATATCATTATTGAGAAGATATACATTGGGAGAAGAAGGAACACGAGTGACATTATCTAAATTAGGATAATTTCCAAACACACAACATGAAACATCAACCAAGGATTTTGAAAGGAAATGAAATTTTTACCAAAACACTTAGCCATTATGATAATTTAATGCTTGAAATGAGGTTTAGACTTTTATATAGCGGGCAACTAGAAAACAACTAGCATATCTGGAAAAAGGCTCCTGAGAGGTCTTTGTCACATAAATCTAAACCCAAAAAAGTAGGACTAGGGCACCTAGGGAGCCTATATCCTGAATAGGGTCTTACAAAATTCAAAGTTTGAATCTTAGTGATACTGTTTAAGGCTTCTATGTCTATGTGTATACATGTATGGCAATAAATATTTTTCCAAAATTTTCTCACTTTAAGATTACGTAATGCAAATGTGTAACAATTTCAAAATGTTGAAGCAATGAAGGACAATTGTAAATATAATTTCCAGATTCAAGATGCAACAAGTGACTGATTATAATATGCCAAAATCTAAAAATGATGATGTTGATATACTTTTTGAAACAAAACAATAAGTTTTTTCACCTTTTTAGCTATATGCAAGATACCTAAATGCATGCAATGAACACTTCCAAATTTGTTTTTAGATTTAAATGACCTAATGCAGATTTTTGAATGCAATTGAGATGTAGATATGAGCTATAATGATGAAATAAATCCTATTTCAACCTATAATGTAATACGATATGCAATTTTTTTAAAAAAATTATGTCTTTTATGATACAAAAATGAATGCCTAAGTGAACAATGCAAAGCAATGCAATACAAAACCTAGATCTAGGATGAATTGATTTAGATTTTAGAAGGTATATAATGTTAACAAGTTGAGTTCACCAAAATGAAATGGTGAAAAAGTGATCCTATGATTTGACCCTAGGGTTTAGGCACTTTTCCTAAACATTTCATGTAGGATTTGAGGTGGCAAGGGTTTGATGGATTTGGACAAGATATAGGATTGACTTACAACCTGAAAGGTGAGTCAACCTAACTTTGAAGAAATTTGGAATGGATTTAGAAATTAAATGTAATGATTTAGCTAGTCTACTAATGCAAATGACTATTCTGATGCAAAACAATAGATCTAGAAAGTCACTGGAAACTTTAGACTACAAAAATGGACAAAGCAGGACACTATGCACCTAGCATATGAATTTGGGGATAAAAATTTAGGAATAAGTTTCCTAGGGAACCTATGTCCTTGAAGAGGGATCTCATATTTGATTTCACAATCATTGGGTACTAGATCAAAGCTTATGTTTTTCACTTGTCACAACGTCGGATCATTGTCGAATTCTAAAATAACCAAGTTTTTGTGAGTTACCAATATGTAGGGTTTGATTGTAATAAATAATAATTGATCTTCAAACTTCTTCAAATATTCTCCAGAATTGAAACTTACACATTCAAAGAGAGAGTAAGGGTTGTGCCTTTTAGGGGCTTTCCTTAGTCAAACCTTGTGTTAGTGTTTCCACTTCCACAATGGCAATGTCAATGATAGAAAAACTATCCTTTTGAGGGATAGGGCTAAATGATAAAAATGAATGATGAACAAAAAATAGAAAACAACTCACCACCCTTCAATGAATTCCTTGAAGAATTGAAGTCACAAAAATCTCCTCAAGGCTTGGATCTTGCTTTCTTGAATTGCTTGGAGCCCTACAAGGGTTAGTCTTCATAAACAATATGATAACATAAACATGAATAAAATCATACATACTTTGACATGATGCTTTGATCTTGAATTGCTGTAATAAATCTACTCTTGAATACTCTTGACTTGCTTGATAGTGCTTTTGACAATAATTTTTGCTCAATTCTCTTTATAGTTTTGAAATGATGCAATAACTAGGTATTTATATGAAATTATTCTAATTTCTCACAAATTAAATCCCAATAGTTGACAATGGACACTTGAAATTCAAATAATAAAAGGCCACCTCTGACCTATTTGAATTGGAGCAAAAATAGGGGGACATAGGCACCCACCCTAGGCATCAGTGTCCTAAACCTATATTTCAGGAATTAAGGAGTCAGGGTTAAATGATTAAATGAATACATTTGTTTTCTACTTGCAAATTGTCAGAAAATGATAAAACGGTCCACGAGATGCATAATTTAAGAAATTAGGGGTTCAATTAGGTCTAATTACTTAGTGGGGAGCAAAACATAGTGTGAAATTGTCAAGGGTGACAATTTATGATGCTACAGATATAATGAAAAGGTTGAGTATCATTTTTCTTACTCTTGATGCATATGGTGATCATATGTCTAGTTATTGTCAAAGTGTAGAGGATATTCAAAAGGATCATACCACTTGAAATTTTAGAATGGTTAATGTAATTGTTCCCAAAAATAAAGTCTTGGCATTAGTTGTTAAGTCATTTAGAAAATTCAAAGCATAATCACTTCTTCAACAAGAGTAAGGTGCAACTTAGAGGACTTCTTCGAAAAACATCAAAGGTAGTGTAAATAAATGAAGTTGAAAATTTCAAGGTCCAAATGATTTGTGTAACTTCCTTATTGTAATTAATTCAAAAGTCATGATTATGTTTTAATGTATTATTTGTGAGTGACTTTTATCATTTTGTATAAGTTAGAAAATAAGATTTATTTGCTCAAAAATAAGAAATTTCAACTTTAATAAAGCTTATTTCTCTTCACAATTTGTGGAGGTAGTTACTGAGGTGGTTACAAGGTAGTTACTAGGAAAGAGTATAAATATAAGGTTCTAAGCATTATAAAGGACTTTTTTTTTTACACAGATTTGATACAAGGGATTTTTGAAGTTGTATAATTAAAAAAAATAACGGAAAATAATTTTGGAGGTGCATCCATGTTGTTTCCCACTTGTTGTTATTAGCCTTTTGTATGTTATGCGTTGATAATAATCTTTGTGATCCTTAAAATAATTTGTGAAAGAAATAGTCAAATGTTAATAAGCTTCTTCCAAATACATTCACTTCTTGGTATCTAGAATTGGTGTTTGGGTTTAGTATGTGTTCATCATTGAGATTCTTGTGCATAGTATTTGATCCTTGCACAATGGAAACGTTTCAATTTTAAGTATTTTTGTGAAGCTTAATAATATTGGTATCTTTGTTATTGAGGGTTTCTTTATTATTTTCAACCACTTTAAGTCTTTTCATTCCTTTATATACTTTCAGGTCAAAAGTACACAAAAATATTAAAACCCCCTATGATACAAGGGAGTTACCCGACTCAAACGCAAAGGATACAATCTCTCTAATTGTTGGAGCCTTATTGTCACTTTCCTTTAGGCGAGTTAGGTGTTATTTCAAGTGTCAATCCACTTACCAACAAGCTCATACTCTTTACATCCCTTGCTAATGATTTTGACCTTTATCTCAAGAATGAGATCAATAGAAGATGAAAATAATGCAAAAGAGGTGGGTTCAATGTAGGATGATGATTTTAGTTATGTGGAAGGGGAGGTAATGCCATTTTTGGGATAATGATGGGATATATTATGTAAGCCTTCTAACATTTTATAGTATTGAAGGGTTGAGGTTTGACATTAATTGTTATTTCCATGCCATTATGATAGAATTTGATACATTGATGTTAGGTGGAGGGAATGATTGGCATGTCATGGATCTATGGGTGGCTGAGGAGAAGGTTATAGACGAGATCGAGGTCAAGGACATGAAACATCATTTCTAGTATTGGACCAACCTAAATGAGAAGCTAAATAGTTCCCTCTAATTCTCTTTCAAAATTGTCATAGAATTTTTGTCATGCATTAATGACACACCATAACATCCATAGAATATCCTAATTGTCTCACCAATTTATAGGTGCATAAGTTTAAACTAGACCTACCATTACGAGGACTTGTTTGACTTTATGTTTGTTGACGATGACTTCAATGTGAGGGGCTTTGGTGTAGGATGGATAATTATAAGGCATATTATTTTTGTCAAGACCCATTTTTATCCCATACTTCAAACTTTTGTAAAGATTAAATAATTATTTAGGATGAGTAATATCGGTGTATTTAATATTTCATTATTTGTTCTATTGATATTACGATGAATAACATTTTAATTGTCTTTGTAAAATCGTGATTTTTGGACAAATTGATGTGAATATCCCTTTATGTCACATGCAAGTCAATACTTTATTTAAGATTATGAAAATTATTAATGAACCAACTACCATTTGTACTAAGGCAAGATAAATGGAGGATACTCTTTCCATCCAAATTAAGGATGAATATCTAAATCTTGTCACAAGTCTATGAAGTTTTCACTAATTTCTTAACTAATATATTATACAAAATCTAATATTGAATTAAAATCATAACACAAATTTTATTAATTATAACTAATTTGAATGAAAATTGTGAGTATCTTCACTCATTAATTTTTAAATTAAATAAAAGAATATTGATTTTTTTTATATCCAATTATAATTTCCTAATAGAATCTGCACTATTTCTTCAATTTGAAACTGAAGTTAACTGGCACAATTAAAGCTTGAAACTACCGCTAACCTAGCGTCTAAAAGGAGACCAAAGTTTACAGGTGGCGTGGGAAACAGATAGTTTTTAGGTGTATGATGAAATTACGCATTTAAAAAGTTTTGGTGGGCGTAGCATTAGGTACGGACAGGAGAATTTTTGCATGTTGTTTTCCATCCTTAATATGTTCCGAAGGTATTTTGTTAAACAGTTCTGGTGCCTTGTCTTTATTTACACCTTTTGTGCATGTATGTACTTTTACTCACATTCATTACCTTTCTTAGTAGCTTAGTGATGAAGCTTGATAGCTTGTGTTAAATGATCTCGTTGCTTTATGGTTACGTTTTCAGTTTTCCCCTTAATATCGATCTTTCTTTATCATCATAATTGTTAATATACTTGGATGGGATTACACATTTTTGTGAAGTGTGACATTCAAGATTGAACCATATCAAGGCATAAAGGATCCCACCTTAATGATTTTGTCTCAATTTCCATCATTTTAGAATTAGAGTTGATCTATTTTGGATGAAATATGATATGAGAAGTAATCAAGAGAATGTATAAAAAATGCAAAAAAGAAAAGAAAAAGGAATCATTGTTATAAATAATAAGCGTATATATGATCCATTATACATTATGATGACAACCTAATATTAAAGGGTATCATCTCGCTATACAATTGGGTTTGCCCTCGTTGTAATTGTGATTATTTCAATCTTCCATGTCAATTGACTTAAGTGAAGGTGCATTCCTTGCTATTGCCATTAATATTGCAATCCTTTAATTTCTCCTTATTCACTCTTCATGTGTATAAAGCTAGATGATAGTCTTTCATATGCACATGGATGAAATGAAATTGAGAGTAGATATTCCTTATAATATGATATCTATATTTAAACATGGTGAAATGAAAATAGTCAATTCGTTTGATTCTTATAAGATCAAGATCAAGACCTTGAAGATCTGTTGTTGTATGAAATTTAACGCAATTGCTTATTTTCCTTTCCTGCTTTCAATTAGTTTGATAAACCTCCATATTTTGTTCAAAGCATCGAGTCTAGTACTTGTGAAGACTATGTTTGATTCTTAAAAAGATCAAGATCGAGATCTTGAAGATCTGTTGTTTTATGAAATTTCATACAATTGCTTATTTTCCTTCCCTACTTTCAATTAGTTTGACGAACCTCCATATTTTGTTCAAAGCATGAGGCTAGTACTTGTGAAGACTACATGTCAAAGTTGATGAGCCTAGCTTTACAACTCCTAATTATGTTATTAACTTTTAGTAGATTATATTGTATTTCTTTGTTATAATGAGTATCATATGGTTATATAATTGTGCATCATCGTATTTATCCACATTTAACCTATCAAGAAGCTTATGGTTTATTTCTAATTGAGCTTCATGTTTCTCAATAATTGGCATTTGTTTTTGTGTCTCCATTTTGAGTTGATCTAGCAATTCATTTAGTTCATCATTATAGTCATATGGTGTGCTAGGAGAATGATAAATAGGATATGCAATACAATATTTATCTATGTCCCTTCTACCAACAACCATATCATTTATGTCTTCATATTCAACCATATACATTTGTCTATGTTTTCTAATTACGTTGCTACTTGAATCTTCAAAAGTGTACACGTGCTTATATTTCTAAAATCAATGCATAAATTATTTCTTCTTGTAGAATAAACTTCTAATATTTGAGGGATATGTTTGAGTGACTTACCATTAGTTAGAGCTTCCTAAGATGGATGTCTTTTTACACTATTTGAAGCCACATTTTCTCCTTGTTAGTATTTGGGCTACCTTCTTCTCTCTATCATAAAGTCTATTTGTTTTCTTACAAATTTTTGGGTTGAGCGAAATAAAGTTGTCATTCTTCACTTGGAAGAGACAAAATATTTCTTAGAAGCTAACAACATAGATACCAAACAAGGAAACTTCCCTATTTTGAGTTGTAGAGGTCTTCAAACTAAAAACCAAAATATCATCCCTAGTAATAGCTTCAATTTGTTGGTGATCTATATTGTGGAATCTAAATCCCTAAGGCTGGATAATCTCTCAAATTCGTAGGGTGTCAAACTTAGGAAGAGTATCATGAAACATATGTTTAGGTTGGGAAACTTAGGACCAATTGTTGAGGTGGGTGAGACCTCCTTAACTTCTAGCTCTTCTAGAACAAGAGGATTTTCCCTAATGTGTTGCAATAGATATCACCATAAAATTAGAATACTCACCCTTACATAAATTCAATAGTGCACTTGTATTCTAGTTGTCACCTCATGCCTATATGCTAGTTTAGGAGACTCAAGGTTAAGAACCTTATTAAAATAGATGATATGGAACATAAAGGTCAATGAATTTGTTTTATAATAACCACTTACAATGTTACATACATTTAGATATGGTAGTTGGAACACATTAGAAAAAATAAAAAATAAAAAATGTTTATATAGATTTATTTTGAGTGCGTAGAGGATGATGGGGAGAAGAAGCTAGCAACAAGATCGTACCTTTATCTAGTTAGGAAATAGAGACTCTAAATTCATACAAAATATGTAATAATTCAAACCAAGGTGGCACCTTAATCAAGAGAACACAAAATGCTATGTCTTTCAAAATAGATAGGAAAGCTAGGCTCTACACATACATTTAGAAAATTAATTGATAATTGAAGAATATTAGGTGATTCTACTTAGTAATCCATGAGCATACCCATACATTTCTTTTATTATTCTAAAAAGACAACTTGCAAAATCTTTGCAAGGATTTTACAATCATATGGTTGGCCAACTGAAAAAATACATCCAAAAATGTAGACCATACACATGAAGATGCTCAATGAAGGTTGATTATACCATTAATCATTTTATATACAAAGGTTGCAAGTTCTTATTAAAAATTTGAGACAAGCTTAGATCATTACAATAGAAAAATTACAATACCCAAACCTATAAATTATGAACCCTCTAGTTTAGTTGTGTAAGTTTTTTCCCTTGATATGATCTTCTCTAGTCCAATTTCATCCTCTTCTTTTGAATAATAAAAATGAAGAGATCTTATACCAAACTTAGGTTGGATCCTAGAAGGAAATATTCACACCTACCTAGGAATCATGGAAATCCATGATTTCAGTTGAATTGTAGGGGGTTCCCATCCCTTCCTATTATGGTGTTTATCATATTTTAAACTTGAAACCACCCTGAAATGTGTTTTTATGTTCCCAAGAAGTATGGGGGGGCTTTTATCTGCAACCAATGCCACCTCTAATCATTAATGGTGTGTGGATTCATACACAAGGATAATGAAATTGCTAAAAAAACTATTGAAACAATGACCTAGAGATGGCATCTCAATCTTCAAGTCCTACACATATAACTAAGTCATGGATAAGCATCATCATATCAAATCTAGTGGTTGGAGGATGTTGAAAATGCATTAATGGCATCCTGAAGGATATGAGAGTAGGTGGGAGGAAACTTCTAGATGTTTTGACACCTTGAAAGAACATTTTTCATGTCAAGATGAAGCTTTACAAGATTTTTTAGTACAATTGGGTTTTGCAGAAGTTAGCCACTAAATTGAACTTGCAAAGAAAAACACTTGAATCGAAATTGTTGGGAAATCCAACTGAAAAATACTTGGACTAGGGCATTGGGTGCCCCTATCTAGCTCTTTTTCACCCAACCACATTTAATTTGGATGATTAGGCTCTACTTTAATTAGGACTTCCTCAACACATGAGCACTTATCAGGGTCAATTTGATGATATTTGATCGATGAATCACTTTCTTGGGTTGTACTAATGCATTCTCCTAGGTTGATAGCAAGAATCAGGGCTAGGGAATGTCTAAAATGCATTGATGGAGAGGCTACTAAAGTGTGTTCCAAATAGAGCGTGAAATTGTACTTTCACCTTAAAGGGAGTACAATTTATGATGCTACACATGAATACTAGATTCCTCTTTTTTCCTTTGCTTAAGATTATAAACAATCAATTCATCATTGAGAAAATAAACAATACAGAATTGTATTTAGGGATTTTATGTGACAAATTGACATGCACATAGAAAAACACATAGAGGATGCCCTTTAAGAATTTATAATTTTGTAAGGGTGCAACAAGAAAATCACCTTGAGAATCATAAAATAGATTCTTATTGATTTGGATCACTTTTGTGCCAATGGAACCAATCTCCACACCCACATATTTGAACCATGCACATGTATCTAAACTACATTGTGATTGTGTTAGAGATCTAGATGTCTTGATGTTTGGAACTTGTGTTTAAATGGGGTGGTATTGATAAACACCATCGAGGATTTCACTAGGCTAGGATTGTTCTCCTTTGGTCAAACCCTTATCACGGATTCATTGATTTGGTACAACGATTAAAGGAATTCCCAAAAACCATGCAATATGTGTAGAGTGGTGACACAAAGCTCTTAAAATAGTGTAATTTTTAGTGGACCACTATCATGCAGTTCCTTGATTTTTGTAAAGATCCTAGATATGTTCAAATTAATTAGGGATTGTACTTTTTATATAACACCTTGATGTGTAATTCAAATATTTACATGTTTTAGATAACACATAATGATCGATTGGGAAGGGGATGATAGTATTAAAATTTCAAGGATCTAATCCATGCCCATGTAGTTGAGTCAATATTTTTTGTTATAAAATTGACCTAGAATAATTAAATATTGTGATCCAAAATCAAATTGATATCCTTAAGAAATTTAAGATAGATTTAAATTATTTACCAACTTCAATGCAAAAAAACATATCATTTTACATACTAATCATATATTAAGAACAAACAATCCAAAATAAATACAAAAACAAAATTAAATATAAAGTAAACATTTCTCACACTTATAATAATTAATACAATTCAAAACATCCATTCAAAAAATTAATATAATTATTTTCTCTAGTTTAAATAAATTCACACAACACAAAGAAACCCTAGGATTTTAAGCATCAATCTATATTAAAACACAAACCCTAGGCAACTAGAACAAGTTGATATTCCTCTTTGAATGGATAGAACTTACCTTAGAACTCTAGGGCTTAATAAAGAAATAGTACATATAAAACCCTGGTAAGAACCTAAGTGGTGAAAATGACCACACGACATTGTAAAATGATATGTAAATCAACAACAAGGATAAATGGAAAGTTGTTAAAAATATATTTCAATTGATTGCAATAAAACTTGGAAAATAATAATAACACCCTAAGATTTTTCCTTCAATTAAAACCCAGTGTCATAATAGTGCATTTGACTTTTGATTTTGGTCCCTATACTTTTTTCCAAAAATTACATAGTTTCACGAGTTTTGTTGAACCGTTCTCATTTTGGGAACTTTCAAGGCTTCGTTCTCACTCCTATGATGACGGTTTTCAGTCTTTTAAAAAAAATACATAGTTATTCATGTGTTTTATAGTGGTGTGATAATATTGATCTCATTCTATCTAAAAAGTGTACTTTGATTATATGGCCAAATTTGGCATTTGTATGCTCTAAGATCAAGTCCACTTTGTTATTTTTTGGTAAGTGGCACCTATAATTACATTGAGCATAAAGTGCCAACATCATACATTGCTAAGATGATTTTTTATTATTTAATTTGGGGGGTAATATTTTCCTTTGTTGGATTAAGTCTCTTGATTGGTCTATTGTGTGACTAAAGTTGACGAGTTTATCATGGCTATCAAGACACCCTATTGTAATCAAATTGAGACAAATGGAATTATAAGTCTTGGTGAGATGGAATCCTAAAAAACTATAGGTAGCTTAATATTTTTCCTTATCTTTATGGACTAGTTTCTAAGCCATCATCAACTTGGAAGAGAGTTGTGTGGGGACTTAAAGATTAAACATATCATAGGAGTAATTGGTTGTAGTTGTGATATTGACATAAAAATGGTCATCGATGAAATTGAGTTCCCTTGTGACCTTTGGACCAAATTTTGGGAGGTGTATGGAGACTCAAATGAACCTCCATTCCCACAAGATCCTATTGTGGATTGTCTTGTTCCACTTGATGATTTTTTACCATATGATCATATAACAACTACAATGCTTGTTGAATGGGAATTGTTTGGTTGTCTTGATGACAAAGAGACTTCTACAAATGTTCATTGTCCTCTTATAGAGACTTCCATTGAGACCTTAGTTTCCATGGATTCTAATCTAGATTTAGAGGGTTCATCTTCTTCATCTTTGAGTCAACATCTTGAGGCTAAGGACTATAGTAATCTAAGATTTACAAATTCATTTGATGTACACACAAAGGCATCTGGTATGGAAAATTTTGAGGAGATTAATATGGTCATTTGAATCTTGGTGTTCATTCATCTATTGAGGTTCTAGAGATTTTTTTTGATATTCCATCTCCTTCATATATTTTTGCTTATGATGAGACTAGTGTTGCTACATCCATGGATCCTAATGATTTAGTGTAAAAGGACAGTCACAGTCCTCCAAATATAGCTACTTGGGATGATTATTTGACATCCATTGCAAGTTTGTTAAATTGTGAGTCCTACCTTGTAGACTTGGAGGACACTATTAAGGATGTCCATCTCCTCTTTGGTGTTACTTCATATGAAGTTGCATCATCTTATCAAGATGTTGATGGGGATAAATTAGATCATGTTGTTCCTTATCTACCTCATCATTTGTCACAATTTGGAATTGGTGTGGAGATCTTTGATCAACATTTGAAGGAGTCATATTTTTCTTTGGATTGTACATGCTACATCTATCTCCACTATATTTTGGATTGTCATCTTCATCAATGTGGCCTAAAACACCCAATTTTATTGTGACAAATTTTGATATTGACATGGAGACACTTGAGTAGAATTCAAAGTCTTCATCCATCTTGGGTTTTCTTTCATCATATTCCTTTCAAGAATGGGAAGACATCCTACATATATTCTTGGATTTGTTTCATCCTAAGGGAGGAATGTTGTTCGATGATATTGGGTCATCTTCAACATTTAGTGTCAGACATCTACCATCATTATAGGAGACTCTACTTTGAGGGGGGTGCATAGTCTCTCTTCTTGTTCTCTCTAATTGGGGAACTTTTTCCTCACATGGGTTTTTATTCTTTTCATTCTTCTTTGAGAGAATTTTATATTTCTCTTTTGGGGAGGATTTTGTCTCACTGTGTTTTCTCCTTTTTCTTGTTTGTGATAGATTGCATTTGTGCATTGGTGTACCCAACATGGCCTAGTAGTTAGGACCCATACTTCCATCTTGCATCATTTCATCTTATAATCCTAAGTTGCACTTAAGGGGGGTGTTGGTGTGAAAGGGGTGTTTTACCTAGCTAGTTTATCACTTAGGTCCTATTCACATTAGTTGCTTAAGTTTACTTAGGGTACACATCTGATACTTATCACTTTATGTCTCAAGTCATAAGACTAAGATATATGTGTCACAATCTTATGCAATCTTACGTCTCACCTTGGTCTACATAACCAAGCGGTTATCTTTGTAATCTCATTTTATTGCAATCCATTCTTATTGTATATCTGGATCCTTTAATAGAGCATACTTATTCCCTTATAGATAATCCCTCTTGTGCTTTCATATAAGTTCCTAGATTTTAGGTTGCTACAACCTTCAATCAAATCTTACATGGTATAGAGTATTCTATACTAACTCTTACAAAAACCCTATCTTAGGCACCATTCTTTTACTCCAACCAATCAAGGACTATCATTTCTATCAAAGCATGCTTTTTATCTATCCTTATCACTTATCAACATCTTATATGAGACTTAGGCACCTCTTTCGTGCACTTATATCGATGGAGATCTAGTCAATGAACATCTAGGATCTCTATTTAGTTTTCTTATCACTTGAATCCTATTGATCACTACTCTAGGAACTTCTTTTGACCGCATTTATCACTTGAATGGTTATCATATCTTGATGCACCTCCTTTTGTTATATTTGCCATTTAATGTTGTCTAAGATTGGTTAGGTTCCTATCTATGTTGCTTATGTTACTTGGAATGGTTGCTAATCTCCTAGGTGCATAAAAAAATCATAATTTTTATTCAATCTTGCACTTTTCCCTCTTAGGTGTATATTTATGTAACACATGTCACTTATAAATATGTCAAACCAAGTAGATGTGCCTATCTATCATTTCCACCACTGAAAGACTTATGTTCTAACTTGAGGCACCTCTTTTCCTCAATGCTATTACTTAATTATTTATAGGTACATCTTTTGGACACGTAAAACTTCATCTAAGCAACCTTTTAACTCACCCTTGCCACTTGAACCATTTCTCTATTTGACGAATGCACTTTTCTCTCTCTTTTTCCACTAAATATCTAACTAGGATAGTTGGTGTGCACTTCGCGTACTATTTTTGGTCAAAAGAGATTTAGGCACCATTTTTATGCTCTCTAGAGACTTGAAATTGATCATAATCCATTAGGCAAACTTTCATTCTCCTCTTTCCACGTAACTCTAATCTGTACCTACTACATGACTATTAGGCACCTCCTTTTACCCTTCATCACTCAAGAACAATCTTTCTTTTGCACAATCTTGTAAACAATCAATAGAACATTGAGAAAATGGACAACACATAATTGTAGTCAAGGCTTATATGTGACAAATTGACATGTGCACACAACAAGATACACATAAAGGGTGGTTTAAGCATTTAAAATTGCAAGGGTTCAACAAGACAATCACCTTAGGACTTAAAATTGTGGATCACTTTCATGCTAATAGGACCAATCTCCACACCCACATATTTGAACCATGTGCATGCATCTAAATTGCACTAAGATTGTGTTAGAAATCTAGATGTCTTGATATTTGGAACTTGTGTTTAAAAGGGGTGGTGTTGATAAACATTGTTGAGGAGTTTGCTTGGCTAGGATTATTCTTCTTTGGTCAAACCCTTATTATGAATTCTATGATTTGGTATAATGACTAGAGGCATGCCAATCAATTGTGCAATATGTGCACAATATTGATGCAAAGCTCTTATAGTGATGCAATTTGTAGTGGAGCTCTGTCATATAGTTCCTTGATAGAGATCCTAGGTATGTCCAAATTAATTAGGGGTTGTCCTATTTATACAACACCCTAATGTTCAACTCAAATATTTATGTTTTAGATAACTCCTAATGATCAGTTAAGAAGTGGATGGCATGGTCTTAATTTAACTTAAATTTAAAAGTTTAGGGATCTAATTCATGCCCACATATTTGAATCAAGTTCTTTTTTAGTTCATAAAAGTGACTCGGAATAATAAAATATTGAGAATGAAAGTCAAATCAAGATCTTTAAAAGATATAAAATAGATTCAAATTATTTTACCAACTTCCATAAAAATATATATATATTATTTTATATATTACGAACAAACAACCCAAAATAAATCGAAAAGTATACATTTTTCACTCTTACAATAAGAAATTAATACAATTCAAAACATCCATTCAAAAAATTAATACACACAGATTTTTCCAAAACCTAATTTTAACATCTTATTTAGTTTTCACAACTAATGAGATTGAGGATTTGAAACAGCCCTCAAACTTGAAGCCAGTCACCCATAAAGAATTTTCCTCCGGGAAACACTATTACATAGTACATTCATCTTAGCCAACACCATTTCCTTTATTACCTTTGTACAAACAACACTAGGTACTAAATATTTACAATAACTGCCCCAAAACTGGTTCTACAACGAAATACAGGAGGACCCGATACTGACAGTGGGAAGGGTCATTGACACCTCATCAGCTGACGAGGACGCCACGTCAGGAGCAACCGGCACCCTGAAAAGACCTCCACCACCTCCTCCTCCTCCACACGCAGACTGCTCCACATCCACGCATCCCTTTCGCCCAACAACATTTCTGCAAATCGGGCATATCGGAGTCCTCGAAAGCCACGTGTCCACGCAGCTCCCATGGAATAAGTGCTTACAAACAGGCACCGCCTTGCATTTCTCCCCTTCCTCAAACACCTCCAAGCAGACGGCGCACGACTCCTCTACAGACTTCGACCCCTCGGCCTGGTATTCAAAGCACGGAAGCTTCTGCAGCTCTTGCTGAGTCAGACCCCTTCCATGGGGTCTCCTTCCTCGCAGACTGCGCCGAATGATGCTTACTGCGACAAAGAGATGCAGAAGCAGCAACATGAGTATGCCCCCGTATAAGATCAGCGCCGTTGACAATACGAAGGCCATGGCAAGTCATATACCTAAGGAAAAGCTTCTGATCATTTTATTGGCTAACTTTTGCCAGAATGTGGAAAAAAGGTATATATGTGGGTATATCCGTACAACTGCAGATCCGCACTTGGCTGTATATGATATGCCTCTGCTTTCTCTGCCTTAAAAAACTGCAAAAGTGCGCGGCGCCTGTTAGTGGGGATGACAGGGGCAAAGAGAGGAGGCGGAGCAGTGAGGAAGGTGTGGTGCACGTTTTGTGTGACAAGATAAGAGTGACTATTAATTTGGAACTCTTACGTTTCCTTCCTTTTTTCGGAAAGCGACTCACACCCTTTGGTAGGTAGACTGTATTTTCATATTTATAAAAAAATGGGGAAAAAATCGCATAAAATGTGACATAAAGCATATGTGCCTCCACACACTTGTTTAGTTTAAGTAAAACTAGCAAATGGGCCCATGGGTTCAATGGGCATGTTGATAAAAAAAAATTATAATATTAAAATTTTGTTAGGGATGTCATTTTCCATAGTCAAAATTTTAATTGTATTAAATGTATGTAGTTTATTAAATGTATTGTTTATGAATGGAAGTAAATATAATATTTTTTATTGTATAGTTGGAAAATAATTAGAAGTAAAAATATATATCATGATTGAAAGTCTATTGTATCTTAAAGTCACTTGAATTGAAGTATATCATGTTTGAAAATTTGAATTTGGAATCATTGTTGATATCGATATGATTGTACCTTCGGAGGGTGTGGTGGAATTGAAGTACACTTGATAGAATTTGAAAGCTTCTATCATGAAAAGGTAAGCGGTTTAGTAGTGAAAAATCCCACTAGACATAAGTGGGTTCCAAGTTTGAATGTCAACCCATCCAATATTCTCATTAATGTACTTATAGTTCTTAATAGAAACAAATATAATCCTTGTTGCAAAATAGTCAAAAAATAATTAAAATTAAAATCTATGTATAAATACCTAAAATGACTCAAATATCTCCTTTATGTGGCATTTTACATACACTAAAAGCTCTTTAGAAAATTAATCTACACCTTTATGTTGTATTGTGGTTTGAGTTCATTTAGTGAATGCTAGCTTATTCGATGTTTAGGAAATAAATGGACTTTATTAATTATCACTCTTTGGCAGGGATGAAGTGTCAAATTACTATTTAACTATTTCACCATTGAAAAGTGTGACATTTAAGTAGAGTGTAAAGGGATGGAACGCCTTGTGCACAAAACCTCTCTATATAGTCTACTTAAGTTTCTATTGTGATTGACACAATAACAAGAAGATAAAATAGTACAACATCAGATAATATTATAGTTAAGAATGAAATTAATATAACATCAATTAAATTATTGATGAATATTTCTACAACCAAGCAATTATTAGGTCAAGCACAAATATAGAAAATTTAAAGAAAAGTGCCTCACCCTTTTGGTATTTGGAAACAAAGGACGGTGTTGTGTTTATCTTGTCCTTTGTATGATCCTCTCACATGAGGAAGGTTAGTGTCACTATGGAGATCTATTTGAGCACAATAATCAAATCCATCATAAAATTTTAATTAAAGTTAGGCTAAATACACAAACTAGAAACATCTCTACCAAGCATGGTCCATGCACTACTACACTTGCATTTCACCTACACAAAATCCTTTAATCAAAAGATTAAGAAAACCATTATTAGAAAGATAAGAAAGAATGAATGAAAAACCCAAGGAGGCACTATTTCATTGGTAAAATCAAAGACTTCATCATAGTGAAGAGGGGTTTTTGACCATCTAACTTATCTCCAAGATTGCCTTCACATTTGTGTTGTAGATTGGAAAGTTACAAAGGAAGTTATGCAACCATAAAATTAATTAAATAATAAAAATATGTAGAACAAAAACATAAAAATGATGTGTATACCTTGTGGTGTAAAGTGAGAAGTGTTTTTCCCAAGGTGGAAAGTGGTTGGAAATGAGGGCATGCATGTCCACTATGAAAGGATATCCATTGGAATCGAAGATGGTGAACCCTTACTAGAATTTATACAATTTGATAAAGAGAAATAATTCTTTTTAAAAAATTGAATAAATTAGAGATACCAATAGTTACGAAATCAAACATAAAATCACATAAAAAATATGCAAAAATAAAATCATACAAGGTTTCCTCAAAAAATACAAGACTCCATTAATGAATTCCACCAAACTTTTCTCAAGAAAATGAAAATGTGTTTAGTATCCATTTCAGGCACACACAATCCTTTAAAAATAGAATAATTAGCACAAGAAAAGTTATATGCTATCTCATTTTAGTTTCTCTAATGTATACGATTGAATGAAATGACTATATGGTTATATTTTCTCTTTGTGTCTGGTTATATGTTTGAAAATTTGAATTTGGTGTCATTATTCATATCAACATGATTTTACTTTTAGAGGGTATGGTGGAATTGTACACTTGATAGAATTTGAAAGCTTCTATCATGAAAGGGCATGTGGCTTAGTGGTGAAAAATACCACTAGCCACAAGTGGGTTCTAAGTTTGAATGTCAACCTATCTAATATGATCATTAATGTACTTATAAGTCCTGTAGAAACAAATACAATCCTTATTGTAAAGTAGTCAAAAAATAATTTAAATTAAAATTTATGTAAAATAAATCAAATAACTCTTATATGTGACATTTTACATACACTCCAAGCTCTTCAAAATGAATCTACATCTTTTCATTTTTTAGTGATTTGACCTCCTTTAGTGAATGCTAGTTCATTCAATATTTTTAATATAGTACTAGGAAATAAGTAGGCTTTATTAATTACCACTTTTTGGTAGGGATGAAGTGTCAAATTGTTATTTAACTATTTCACCATTGAAAAGTGTGATGTTTAAGTAGAGTGTAGAGAGATGGAACAAATTATGCACAAAATCTCTCTATATAGTCTACTAAGTTTGTATTGTGATTGGCACAGTAAGTAACAGTAAATGTTAAACACAAGAAATGTAGAAGTTGTGAAATCCAACTTCACAGACCCCGAAGATCACCTGCATGCAAATAACCTGTCACAGAAGAAGACATTGGAGACAAAAAAGCAAGGGTGCTCTGAAAGCTAAAAATTGTATAAATCAGAGAGTTGTAATAATACAATGATCAATCCTTGAGAAAGGAGATTGTGCAAAACCTAAAAGTAACCTTAATAGGAAGACATTTAATACTTAATATAATTATTAAATGTCACATTATGCAAACTAAAGTGAAATATTAAGAGAGGAACAAAGGCAACTTAACTACCACAATTAAGTTAAAACCTTTACTCTAACACCCCCCCTTAAGATGAGCAAGAGTGCAGCTACAAACATGTGCAAGAAAGCAAAGGTAACTACAATGCATGAAAGTAAACATGGGTCCCGACAACTAGGCCTGATCAGGTACCCATTTATAAAAGCAATGCAAACTAAATGAAACGGGGTAAAGGAGAAAACCTAACGGGAACAAAACTCCCCCCCAAAATAGAATGCAAAGAAGGAATGAAATGCACTAATGAAAGAAGGATAGGAGGTGGATTACATGATACCCCCCATAGACAACTTCTATCATATAAGTACATGTACAATGGTCTCTATAGGAGAGATAGAAAGAGAGAAGAAGGCCCCCCCACAATGAAGAAACTCATGTCACAATGGTAGATGCCTGATGTAGAATCCAAAAGGAGATCCTGAAGCGGCAAATGGTATTCCTCCCCTTGGGAAGAAACGGATCCAAAGGACGATGTCGAAGAAACCCAGTGAAGAGTGATGAACCAATCTGTCTCAAGATGTGTGCCATGATCGGATGTTGAGGAATCTCTTTGTCTAAACTAAAACAAATGATGTCAAATCTAAACTGATGTGGAGAATCCTGAAATGCAACCTCTAAATGCACTGATAATGGTGGGCGTACAATGATAACCTGATTGTCAAGGTAGAGGAGATGAATGTCCTCAAAATAATCCTCCAAATCTGCAATATAGGACTCAACAAACAAGAAGGATATGTCTGCAAGATAAGAGTCCAAAGTAGCTGTGTCTGGAAGGTGAATGATGCCCTGCTGCACTGAATCATGAACAACAGGAGATGTTGATGAAGTCTCAGTCTGAAGAGTAGGAACTGTGAGACAAGCCTTTGATCCATCAGAACATGTAAGGGTGTCTAAATACTCAAGCTCCTCTAAAGTATCATGATCAAAAGGTGTATTCTCTCTCCAAGCAATGGGTAAGAGACAATCTGAAGCAGGATCCTCTAGGAATGGAGAGATATTAGGGTCTCCAAAGATCTTCCAAAGACGTGTCCAAAGTGGGTGAGGACAATCAATGTCCGATATAGCCAACACAGTGTCATGATCAACACTAGACAATATAAGTCCTACTATGTGATCTCTAATGATATTCCATGCTAATTTTCCCTCTGAAGTGGCTGGTTCAGGTGTGAGATCATACAAATAAGGCAAAATATTAAGCCATCTACAATGTGTAAGTATACCCTTTGCCCATGACTCATAATTACCCCGTTCCAGAATAACAACTGAAGGGTGAGTAGAAAAACCCATGATAACTCTTCAAATGAAAAAAAACTGAGAAATCTGACCTTACTGCTTTTAGATCAAATTAATATAACCCATCCCACGCAAACATAACCCATGTAGGTGCCAGAATGGCCAAGTAATTGAGCAAAGTGTAAAAAAACACAAAGCTGTATAAAATTTACCTGGTAAATTTTCTGATGCAATAGACTATAGATTTGGAAAGATAACTATAACACCTTTCCAACGCCTATTCGTTTGCGCAAAATGGAGTTCAGACGCAAAAGATATGCCCCCGGGAGTTAAAAACACAAGTTCTGACTTTGACTGGAAAACAAGACTATAAAATGGAAAAATCAGAAGAAATAACCAGCACCAATGGAATGGCGCCAGAACCAGCTTTTCGGTGATATCTCATTTTCACAAAACGGAGATTGTATGCAAAAAATACACCCGATTTCGTGAAAATAGCTCCAAAAAAGGTTTGAGGGTTAAGCCTAGTGGTTAGGCTAACCATTAGCATTAACCGCTAGCATTGACCACCAGCAGTTAACCGCTAGCGGTTAACTGACGGCGGTGCCCATTAACTCTGTGATTTTTAATTTTTTTTCTCGGATTGTGTGTCGTACAACCCAGAAATGAAATTTTTTTGCCTCTCGGAATCACTGTGTCCGATTTCGATGATTTGACAGTGGATTTAGGGGTTTTTGGGTGCTTTGAACATGATGGCAATGTCCGTTTGGCCCAGCTATGCACAAAAAAATTGCCTACCCCCAGATGCACAAAAAATTAGTCTGGCTTGAAACCCTCGCACAAAAAGAGATGCTATGAGAGAATATCTTCAAATCACGAACAAGCAGCCGCAAGTCTGGAACTCTGATACCATGTAGAAGTTGTGAAATCCAACTTCACAGACCCCGAAGATCACCTACATGCAAATAACCTGTCACAGAAGAAGACATTGGAGACAAAAAGCAAGGGTGTTCTGAAAGCTGAAAATTGTATAAATCAGAGAGTTGTAATAATACAATGATCAATCCTTGAGAAAGGAGATTGAGCAAAACCTAAAAGTAACCCTAATAGGAAGATATTTAATAATTAATATAATTATTAAATGTCACATTATGCAAACTAAAGTGAAATCTTAAGAGAGGAATAAAGGCAACTTAACTAACACAATTAAGTTAAAACCTTTACTCTAACAAGAAATACCACCCAAAAATAGTATTTTACTCTCAAGGACATAAATTGATAACACAAATTAAAATAATTTTATTCATTATTTTAAAAAAATATTAAAGATAAAGATAAAAATTAGTACAATATCAAATATTATTAAAGTTTAGAATGAAATTAGTATAGCAAACTAAATTATTGATGAATATTTCTACAAGTAAGCAATTATTAGGTCAAACACAAATATAGAAATTTTAAAGAAAAGTGCCTCACTCTTTTGGAATTTAGAGAAAAAGGATGGTGGTGTGGTTATCCCATGCTTTGTGTGATCATTTCACATGAGGAAGTTCAGTTTCATTATGGAGATCTATTTGAGCATGATAGTCAAATCCACCATGAAAGCTTGATCAAAGTTAGGTTCAATATATATACTGAAAACATATCTAACAAGCATGGTCCCTTCACTACCACACTTGTATTTCACCTACACAAAATCCTTTATTTCACCTATGCAACCATACAATTAATTAAAAAATATAAAGATGTAGAATAAAATGTAGAGATGATGTGTATACCTTATGGTGTAATGTGAGAAGTGTTTTTCCCAAGGTGTAAGGTGGTTGAAAGTGAGGGATTATATGTCCACTATAAAAGGATCTCCATTGGAAACAAAGATGATGAGACCTCACTACAATTTATACAATTTGATAAAGAGATCAATATTTTTTAAAATTGAATCAAATTAGATACCAATTGTTATGAAATCAAACATAAAATCACATAATTTAAAAAAAAAAAAGTAAAACCATACAAGGTTTCCTCAAAAAATTATAAGACTCCACAAATGAATTCTACCAAAATTTTCTCAAGAAAATGAAAATATATTTAGTCACCATTTTAAGCATGCAAAATCCTTTAAAAATTGAATATTTAGCATAATAAAGGGTATATGCTATCTCCTTTTAATTTATCTATTGTATAACAATTGAATGAAATGATATATATGGTTATATTCTATCTTTCAAAATCATATGGTATCTACTTGTAAACTTTTTTATTGTGTAATTATTGAATAAATAAGATATATGGTTAAAATAATTTAATATTTTTTCACATATGAAGAAATGATAGTAGGATGCTTCTATTATATACTCCTACACAAACCTAACATAATAAAATAGAAGGAAATATCATATTACATGTTTATAGTTCGATAACACATTTTTGAGGCAACATAACATTGGTCATTTAATATATTTTGATCCAAATGCATTTATTATGCATGTGGTATCAGACAATCATGAATTCACCTAACAATATATCTATGAAATAAAATACTTATCAAAATAGTTTTATCTCATTTAGTATTAATTTCTTCTAAATATAGTAATTGTTAATAAGTTTAAAAATGATTTCATTTCATATTATACAAACACTAATATGTTTTGACATCATCTACCAACTCAAAAGGAACATTTACACTTAATTCACATGTTTTCTCAATGGTGACAAAACACAACAAAATAGCTAAATGAAATGTGTTTATTTTAGACATGCATATAGTCCCTGATCAAATGATCATGAATTCACCCAACAACATATTTGTGAAATAAAATCTTAGATAAATGAACTACGAAAAACTATGAAAATAACCTGTATTAATTCAAATGGTTTTATCCCATTTATTATATATTTATTGTAAATATGGAAATTATTAATAAGCTTAGTAATTATCATTCAATTCCATTGAGTAAAAACACAATTTTTTTATATAAAATCTATTAACTCAAAATGACACCCATCTTGTCCCCAACCCCAACCACTGTAGAAAACCATGTGTTATTGTTGTCACTTAGAAGTGCACCCTTGCTAAGTTGTAAAACTCATCCTTATAGTGAAACATGGGAACTTTTCTAGGTTGTGGGTCACCTATAGTGGAAAAGAACTAGAGGGTTGGTTCCCTTGGTTTTATCACCTAAACTAAAATACCTATTGTTGTTGTTGGGAAAAGAATGAGGGAAAAAACATAAAAATGAACTTGAAATTACTAGGAAGGTGATGCAACAAACAAAAATGACTTATGTTTGATGTTTTTGACACAAAATCTTCAACAAAATTTTGTTCTTATGGCACAACCCTTAATGTTATACCCTATGCTGAGTGTTTTACAAGGAAGATACATGTAACTCACTGTTTAGAAGGAAAAAAATGTAAGTTTTCACAGCTCAAACAGTTTTGCACATTTTTTGCACAGCTTGCAATCTGCATGAAGATATGATTTTTTGCCTATGGTTGTTTGATAAACACATATTTTGAAGGTTTTTTTATTGAAACACAAAAATATATGTATCATTTTCTCATATACACCTTAAAAAAACATATAAAGAAGGTAAAATGTGAAAATTTCATTTAATAAAGGAGAAAACTATATCTTCTTGCTTGAAATATGTTACAAAATATATTTTCTCAGTGTTGTGACTAAGAAAATCAGTTACAATGAGCTCAAAAATAAGAAAGAACTAATTGAAAAATACTAGCCTAAGGGTCTTATATCTCATCCCAAACATAGGAGAGCATATAGGGACTAAAATTGACTAAGTTACAAAGCTAAAAAATAGGCCAACCTAATTTTCACACACAAGAAGTTCTTGTTTGACTTGGTCCCTTCAAAGTTGGTTGGTTGGTTGACCTCTTCAAGCTCCTTGAATTGTGTTCCAACTGGTGATGATTCTCCGCGATCCTTGAAAAGTGTTTAAACTACTCTTAGATGCTTGCAAACTACCCTTAAGAAGCTCCACTTGATGTCCTTGTCACCCTCTTTACCTTAATTGCACCATAATCCCCTCCTAGATGCTTGCACAATGTCCTTAAATTCCATAAATCTCCTTAACTATTGTAAATTCCATTCCTTAAGCCTTTAGACATGTGCAAGAAAGTTTGAAATGGTCAAAACCATCCTAGGGGCATACGAGATCATTTAGGGGTAAGAAATCCACATGTATTTCATTTATCTTCATACTTTCATCAAATATTCCTTAGGTCATGTCTTGGTTGTGATCAAATCATGCTCTTTTTAGCATTGTCCTTCTTCATGCTTTGTCCATTGATTTCTTGAATACTTTATGTTTGAGATCTCTATAATGAATGTTTGTGCATTGTGTTTGTATGTCTTGATTGTTTATTCCATTGTTACCTATAGATTATCGTGAAGACTATCATACCATCTACCACTAACATGTAAATATTTCCACACATAATCACCTACATGTTTGTGGGGTGTGAGGGTACATTTTATGGATTTCCCTTTGTTAAATTGTCATGCTTTACTCCTCATCACCCTCTTACACAGGGTCTGTTAATTTGCTCATTCATGCCATCTTTTCCTTGTAGGTTATTTTAAAATGAAGCCTTTTAGTTCATTATCTTTATCCCTTTGATTTTATATAATGACATACAAACTGTCATGTGTTTGATCTTTATGATTGTAGTTTTCCATTGCTTGTCAAAAATATTATTTGCAGTGGATTCATGAAAAATATTATTTGTGATTGAAGGGTAAAAGCACAAACCCGTGTCACACTTAATAAAGGAATTGACCAACAGCAAAAAAAATATGAATTTTGACCACATAAAAGTGGTCTTTATATTTTGAATTTCAAAATGATGTAAACTAATAAAAGGTAGAAATATTGATGAAGTTTAATCCTGTTATTTTTAAAAAAATGTTTTGACTATTTTTTATCAATTTAAGAGCAGATTTTAGAATGCTAAAAATTTTAGGAAAAAGTGGCGTTCACTTGACGTCAGGAAACAAAGAGAAAAAAAGGTTCATTTTCCCCTATTTCTTTTCTCCAAATAGGCAACTTCAATATCTAGTGTATGAATTTTTTTTTTGAAATTTTGATTTATATTTTTCTTGTAATAACATTTTAAAGTCAAACTTGTCAAAATTTGATAGTTTTCATTGGACGTCAACTATTTTTCTATTCTTTTTAATCATTTTCAAAAAAAAATTACACCCTTTAAAAGAGTACTCTCTCCTCTAATGCACCATATATTTTTTTAAAAAAATTAATATGTTTTACTATTTTTTTTTAATTTCTAATCAACCTCTTTTTTAACTTTAACAACCTACTTGCATTATTTAAAAAATAAAATATATTAAAACTAATCAAAATATTAAAAAAATTACATATTTGGATTCACCACTCCTAGCTCTACAAAAGGGTATTTTTATTTAGTTTTTTTAAAACATCATTTTGATTGAAGAAATACTTAGTTGAAGTTGAAAGTTCCAGAAAATTCTGGAAAAAGCCGAGTTGGCTACCAACTAGGATGCCACAGACAGTTTCAGTAAAAAGGGTTTCAACCGAAACCCCGCATATAAAATAAGCCACATTTCGATGCGACAAAGCAAAAAAAACATTTTTTTTCAAATTTTTGATTTTTGAGTGAAAGGGTTTCGCTCGACACTCTATGTGCCACATATAGGCCACGTGGTTTCAGACAAAACTAGTTCGACAAAAACTGTTTAGGTTGAAATATTTTCATTTGAAACTATTTAGTTGGCCGAAAGTGTGATGCAACTTTGTGCTTTTATCCTAAAGAATGAGTTGAACTAGCCAATGTGGTGTGGAAAATATGGAGAACTTATATTTCATTGGACAAGTATGATCTTTAGTCTAGTTATAATAAACTCAAACATAGTCATTAATTTAACATTGTCTTAGGTCTACTCTAGGTGTCTTAACTCTACTAGTATAAGGTTTAGAATTTAGGTTTTAATTAGATTCCTTAGACTTCTAATAGAAGAAGACATAGATAGGGCTTAAGTGTCAATTTTCGTAGGTCTACATAGAGAAGATTTAGAATATATGTCTAGGTGTCTTAGACCCCTACTAGAATATGTGTACATATAAAATAAGGTGTCTTAGGTTTATTAGGCATACTATTTAAAAAGACACATATAATAGATCTGTCTTAGGTGTCTTAGGTCTACTCTAGAGAGGTTTGGGTATAGAATAGTTATAATCTTAGGTCTACAAGAAGGTGTACAGTGGGTGTCTTGTAACTTGTGTATTAGGTCTTCTAGAAGAATGTATAGAATAGGTCTACTTGTGGGCTTAGATTAGGTGAAACCATATGAGCTTCTACCTTCACGTTTGGCTTGTCAATATCGAGAATAAATATTCTCAAAGTGAAGCTCTTTTATATTATTCTCTAGTTTATTTCTAATATTTAAAATAAAATATTGTATGTTGCAACCTTAAATTATTATTTCTTATAAATTATATATAATTTCAACTCATAATTTTTAAACATGTATTATTACCTTTATACAAAGATTTTCATGTATATGCATATTCACATATAAAATATTTTAAAAAGGGTGATATATAATATTTGTTCTTGATAAATGCCTTCTAAATATGTTTTTCAAGTGACATGTTTTTTATTAACGATAAACAGGTTTTGAAGGGTACCTGAAACCCTGAACAAAAAGAGACAGTGGCACCAAAGATTAAACATTAGGCTGCCCACCCCAAAAAAACAAAAAACAAGCTGATTACCCAGACATTAGCGACCCATCAACAAAAACCAGCGAAAGAAAACAAAGACAAAACTGAAATTAAAATGGCTATCAGATAGGTTCCTTGAGCATCTTTCCCACTTCTAGATCCTTTGACACCAGCTTATCATGCATTTCCATGATATCCTCCACATCACGCGTACGACCAATAATGCATTTCTTGGTTCAACTTTGAGTACGCATGCTCGACCCAACTCCCATATCCACATTCTGCATGTCCTTGTCATTGCTCTCCTTCCTCTCCTTGGTCATTTGGTCATAAAAAAGGCCTCTGCCCATCCATTCTTTAGCCTTCTCATTGAGAAAAACCAGGCCTTCAATCGAGGCCTCCAACTTTTCCTTGCTCAGATTAATGAGCATATCCACATCCCTATGCAACTACCTATAATTCTTCTCCAACAATGCCACCATTGACCCATAGTCATTTTCAACTTAGCCAACTCCTCCACCACACAGCCGATACTAGAATTCATCGATTTTGTCAAAGAAAAGATGGAATCCTTCTCCTTGAGACGACGAAGCGTGAAAATATTACACCTTGCTATAGTTTCATGCTTGTTGTGGAGGTCTTGCAAGTCATTAACCAGCCACATCATTAAACTAAAGGAAGTTTTTCAAGTGACATGTTACATTTCCCTTCTACAAACACTTATAATTTGTTATATGTTCCTTAAGAGAATGTGGTGGACAATGGATAAAGAATTTAGGAAGTTACATAGTTAATTATTTTTGTATTGTTTGAATGATTTTTTTGGGGATAGGTTTCTATTAATTTATAAACTATGCTTACATGTGATAAATAAGTTGTGGTCTTCATTTCTCAAATTATAACATATATAGATTTTCAATGGTGTACATTAAAAGTTCATATTATCTATTGTTTAAATAGTAAATGAGAAGTTTGTTATTAATTTATCTAGTAACGAAGGATTTATTTGATTTTACTATGAACTTTTAAAATGTTAGTGTGAAATACTTATTTGATCAAGTACTAAAAAAGTCAATTAAAATTGTCAGATTGCTCATAAAATTAAGCATTTTATAGTTGACTATAGATAATTTATAAGGTGTATCGTTAAATTGTAGAGATTGAAATGGTATCCTAAATTGATTTCTCATAAAGTACATTGAGATTGAGTAAAGAGTGCATGAGAAGTATTGTTATTAATCTATGACTTAAAGAAGGATTTATTTTATTTTAGTATGAAAGTTTATAAATTTGCAAGTGTGAAACGTTTATTTGATCAAGTAATCATTTAATGAGTCAATTGAATTGGTCACATTTGCTTAAAATATTAAGAGTTATATAGTTGACTATAGATTTATAAGTTGTAATTTATTAAATTGTAGAGATTCACATGATTTGGAATACATTCCCCTCATAAATTACATTGAACTTAACTTGAATAAATTATCTAAGAACTTGTTAAATTAATTTATTACTTAAAAAAGGATTTATTTAATTTTATTATTGATAGTTGTAAATGTAAACTTTGTAAAATAAATTATATAAATATTTTTCTGTCCATTTTGAGATCCAAATTATAAATATCAACAATAAAATATGAAAACTTTATTAATTAATTGATTCATTTATATGTTAAAATAAAATAAATACACGTGTCAAATATAGATCAACATCCATGTCAAATATAAACGTCAAATGTATAAACATCGATATCAAATATCTCAAACATAAATTTCCATGTCATATGTCAAGTATAAATGTTCATGATCTCTCAAATATCAAACATAAGCACATGTCATGTCAATTTTTTAATATATAACTATTCATGTGAAATATAAACATAAAATAAATACATGTCATGTGTAATATACATTAATTAGTTTGATCCTCAACTCAAATCTTAGTTGAGTGACCCTTGGAGTAAGAATCATGGTTTGATAGATGAATAGGGCCTTACAAAATATACACAAACAATTAAATTAGAAAATAGATACATGTTTCGTATATGTATGCAGATTGAAGACAAGAAAATAAATAAAACATAAAACAAGGAATCAAAGGCAATACAAAGAAACCTTACACTTCATTTACCTTGATCCTCCAATTGAATGAAAATAGTGTGCACCCTTAAGCTCCGCTTGATTTTCTCACTATATAGATATTTGGTTTAAATATGGAGACGTGGATTGCTCAACAAAGAAACATAATGATAGCTGAAGGATTGAATTAGTTATCAAAATTCATAAGGATATTGTGTCATGGAATGAATAAAATGACATACTACTTATAGATTTTTGGTGGGGAAAATGGAGGGCTAGGATATAAGTTTGATGGATGGATAGGAGTTTTAATGATAGGGGATATGGATTGATTGTGCAACATTATGACAATTGTCACAAAGGGGATAAAATGATTGACAAGTGTCCATTGGTGTAAGAACTATGTGTACTCATACATATTTGACCACTACATGTGTAAGTGGTAGGGTGGTTATGTTAGGAAAAGTGTAAGAAGTAGGATGGCTACACATGTGAGAAGATCATGCTCATACATGTGTAAGAAAGGTACTGGGATGAGGTGGAAGCATGAGGGATTTTAAGCTTATGTACTTGAATGCTCACATGTGTGAATAAGTGAGTGGGTTGATGTGGCTTGCTCGCATATGTGGGAGCATTAAATGGGGTTTGGATACTTGTCATGATGGCAAGTTTCTTTTCTTGTAAATTTAAAAATAGAATAAATATTAGTGGGGTCTAATGAAACGTAATTAATTAATTAATCAAGGTGGGAGGAATTTAGAGAGAGACTAAGGTTATTTTATTAATTATCCTTAGAGAATAAGTGCAAAAGTAATTAATTAAATTTTTTATTTAATTCATTACAAGAATGGATATTAATTAATTAATTAAATTATTTAATTGATGGTGGGCTATGAAAAAGTGATGGATTAATACATGAGTAAAAAATAAGTGATGAATTTCAAGGTGGCTACACATACAAACATGATATATTTTTATATGAACTTCAATTTGATTGTATTTAGTTAGAATACATAGAGATAAATTATCTTTCTCGTCCACTATCATCAAGTGAAGGCCACATGTGTATACACCCTAACTAGGAATATAACCTACTATCTTGAGATACATGCATGTACATAAAAAGGAAAATTTAATTTTAAATATAATTTAATTGTGCAATTCAAGAATATGATTTATATTTTACAATATAAATTTACCTTAAAAATTATATACCTATGTCTTTGTATCGAGAGGAACACCATCTCCAACCAAATCTATATATGTCAACACATAAGACCCTACAATCTACATAGTAGCCTCTACCTCTATTGAAGATCTCTCATCCAATAACTATAGAAATTTATGAATGGGAGATTGTATCAATCATAAAGAAAGCATCTCTACAAAGCTTATACCCCCTACAAGTTGATCCAATGGATCAAATGCCATAAAACACTGAGGAGTGAAAAAATGATCAATAGATGGAATTTCTCTAGTATGCAACTCCTACCCTCTAAAGGATCTAACTTTGGGATTTACATTAGAATACTGTTTGTTAGGTGTTAGATTCAAGGATACAATCCACATATAAACCACTACGTAACAAAGGGATGCCTATCTATGATGATATCACCTAATATGCCCTCAATCGGTCCTTAGATAAAAAGTGTGCCAACTTATGAATCTAATAATCAGTTGTAACATGATCAAGATACTCTATAGATGGGATGGAAGAAACTTTATAGTGATCATTTGAGTGAGATGACGATGCTCTGCATGATGTAGATGACATGTGTTAATGCCTCATCAAATACTGTTCCACCTAATTTGAAGATATTGTCAAGTATACACAATAATCTTTGTAATAGCATCAACTACTTCCTTTTGGGAAGTAATGACCATATTATCACCAATATCATCGAGGGATAGAAATTTCATAGGCATCCTCTTACCAACCAATCTCCTATAAGTAGGAGGCTCTCAATCTACATGGAAATATGCATCCTTGTCACATACCCTACCATGTACCTAGGTCTCAAATGTGGAGGTAAATATAAGTAGTTAACATTGAGTCCTAAGTGAACCTCAACATGTGATTGTTGTGTAAAATATAATGGAGTTAAGTCATTATTAGGATAGCAACCATGTAAAAAAATGTTTTTTTGGTATATCAATGGTGCGAAACAAGGGCACATGCACCTAGTCACTTGATATCCTCTAACACTAGATCTAGAGGCATACAATGGAAAATAATCTCTTTTAATAATTTTTTTGATAGTGCATTAAGTTGGAAAATGATCAAAGAAACATCACCAAATGCACTCTCCTACAATTGGGCAACAATCATTGCTCAGTTTCTTCAAAAATGTACTAACACCTCCTAAAGAATCTATAGTATGAATCAAACTCTGTAATATAATATCACAGTTTGATCTATAGACCCTTTGGTCTATGTGTCCTATCAAATTAATTGTAATATAATTATTTCCTTATCTCTATTTCAAAAAAGGCCATCCATGTTCACTACACAAAATAAATAACATTTTATGTACTACAAAAATATGTAACTTTTAAATAAGTTTGAGTATAAATTATTAAAATTAAAAATTGATGCATATAATTAATAATTCCAACCATCCAACAAAACTTCCCCAAAACCTATTCAACCAAAAAAATTAAAATAATCTTATACAAATTTTAAATATTTAATGCTTCTAACATATGTAAATAATAGAACATTCGACCCTTTCTAAGCAAGCATTAAAGGTGTGACTTATCTACTTTATTGTGTGTATTCACATAGAATATATTATTTCCCTTAGAAAATAGTCTATAGATAGATATATTTTATACAGATAAAATTATATAACTAAGAATTGTGAAATGATATCAATAAGTTTGAAATACAATAATAGAGGTAGAAAAAGCAACCCCAATTTATCATGTTTTATGTTGTAGAAGGCTAATTATTGGTTTTAGAAAATGAAAACTTTGAGCCAAACTAAAATTACATTTAAACCATAGTAGAGACTACCATAGAAAGGTCATGACTTTAGTATTAGACTAATCACCAGTGTCTCCCTTCGGATTTGAGACATAGACTAACCGCCTCCCATGGATCAACTTATCTCTAGTGTTTGTATCGGGCATTAATAGGTCAATCTTTTGGAACAATAGAAAATATGTTCCAACAAATGGTATCAGAGATGGGTCATGGGTTTGAATTCCCTTGGGTGATGTTGAGGGGGGGATCGTTGGATTGCGTCACCTAAGGGGATTCAAACTCACGACCCAACTTTGATTGTTGGACTAATCGTGAGTATCTCCCTTCAAATTTGGGACATCGAATAACTGCCTCTCATGGATATGCTTATCTTTGGAATTTGTATCGGACATTAACTGGTCTATCTTTTGGCGCAATGACAAACGTGTTCCAACATTTTACAAATGTGGTAGCAACCTAGTATACCCAAAAAATATAGTGCACATAGAATGTAATAATTTGATAAATAAGAACAACGTTTATAGATATTTATGGTGGGAACTAGTAAATATAATGGAGAGCATATGACCATGTGGTGAAAAACTAGTGGAGTGTAATGACCATGAAATTTTACACTTTCATATTTTTATAGTTTGTGTGTGTCCTCTTATCAAGTATCACTCTGTTTGTAAATATTTTTAGTATGATACATGTACCTATAGATAAAATGGGCCTAAAATTTATAGACCTAGGAAAAATTATTTGGACTGCTTAGCAGTGTACCTCAATATATCCCTTGTTTGGAATTTTTAACATCCACTTCCAATCTATGGAAAATATTGGGTTTGTGTTGGCCTAAGTGTAGAGTGTGTTGGTAAAATAAAACTTTAGGGAGTTTAGGTACTTGAGGTTTTTATATTATTCTATGTAACTATGTAATAGTTTATTGAAGATATAAATATTAGGATTTGTCATCAAGATATCAAAGAGATGCTTGGGAACATTGATTTGGGAAGCTACACTTCATGTAAACGATTAATCATGATGGAAATAAAGAGGTTATAATTTAATTTATATCTAAGAGGTTTTATTAAAAGGCTAGAACAATAGAGGAAGAAGATTTTAAAAAAATCAAGGACGTAGTAGATAAAATCTAGAAACAAACAATAGAAATTTTAATTGTTTACCGCCAAATATTTAGAAATTTGATATTCAAGAAAGAGTTCCAAATCTATACTTTTGATCAATTATAATAAGGTTCCAAATTTAACTTATTTTAAAATTTGTCCTAAATGATAACTATATTAAAAATGAAAAATACAAAAAGAGTCGACTCTATTTTTTTTAAAGTAAACAAAAAAAATGTTACAAGGAGGAAACTAAAATGAATAATTGTCTACTATAGAGTACAAAAATAATAAAGTACATGTAATTTTTAACTCTACAACTTGCCTATATAGTTTAAGTAATATTATTAGATAGAGTTTGTAGTATTATAGGAAAACATTAAAAAGGATGAGGATCCTTTAATGAGAATGAATTCACTTGATTGTTTATAATTCTAAAATTCCACTATAAATCATAAATGAAAAAATTCATGTGTGAATTAAATTGTGTTAGGGTTTAATTTATAACCCAACCAAGATCATAAAGTTGGCAAGTTTGGATGATTAATATTAAAACCTTAAGTATTTATTACCTCAAATATTTTAAGTCATTTTTAGATTAGTTTTAAATAATTTTCTAATTCTTATCTTATGAATATCTAGGATGCACAAGAAATCAATTATTAAAACTTAGGTAATATTTTCTTGTAGGAAAAGTAAATGAAGCATAAACCATATTCTCTTGGGGTAATTATCTTATTATCTTTATAATAAACCAATGAAAATATATGAAGCATAAAACCTAAGGTTGAATCTTTGAGTCAGCTAGGCAAGATAATTTTTATCCCCCCTATTTTAACATGCAAGTTCCACTGGATCCCTACACTCTTGATAACTTGTTGACATGGCTCTAGTAGATTTATTAATGTCATCAAAAAAAAAAAAAATAGTGCAAGGTTAGAAATCGTTAACTCATAGTCACTTGAGTTACTAGTATAATCTAGACCATCAACACCAAAATAATAAAGATAAGGCACCTCAAATGAAGAACACGATTCTTCAATTCATTGATCTATTTCAAAATTATTACTATTGCAACTCAAAATATTGTTGGGAAAATGTGTCTCAACCTTGCAATTATATGCAGTTTATTGTTGGTAGGATTTATATATATTTCCTAGTTACATCAATAGGTGTATACAATGGAAGCAAAGAGAAAAATGTGAGTGTGTTAACATTTTTAGGAAAAATTTAAAATGGTCGAAATACATTAAATAATGATGTATTGTAAATTTGGATCGTTCGTTATTAGGTTTTAGATGTAATGATGGATATTTTGCTGGCATATCTTTCCCTATAATGTAACCCTATTTTATGAGGGCGTTGTATTACAACTGTGGTAGAGAGTGATGTATTCTGAGAGTTTGATAGCGGTTGTGTTGTCTTTGGATCTCTAAGTGGTGATACTCTTGTGAAAAGCTTGCTTTGCAAGTATATTGTAATCTTTGTGATAATTTACTGAATAATATTTTGGGAGGCTTTTGGAATGTGGATTTTTTTCTCCTGAAAGGGTTTTCTCCATGTAAATCACTATGTCGTGGTATGCATGATATTTATGTTTATTTTGTTTAATTTTCTATAACTGTTAAAGATTTGTAGAAGATTTGCATTATTCTCCTCTCAAGATTAGTGTAGGAAGTTGTTCCGCTACCTTAGCTTCCTTACAAGTGGTATCAAAGCTTGATCACCTTTGATTTCAGTTGTGGGTTGTTGGGTTTTTTGAACTAATCCAATTTTGAGTGGGAGCTTGTACAAAAGACACATTGTGATCTTGTTGTATGAATTTTTAGATGACAAGTTCATCAGGGAGAATAGAGGTGGAGAAATTTTTTGGAAATAATTTTGAGATGTGGAAGCTAAATATGGAGGATTTGTTGATAAATCAAGATTTGTGGGATGTTGTTGATGAGAATGTTTCAAGGCTTGTAGATCCTACTCAAGCTGCTCAATATGATGTTATGGACCGTAAAGCCAAGGGTCTAATCAGATTGTGCTTGGCAGACTCTGTTTTAATTAATTTCCATGAAGAGACCTCTGCACAAAAAAAATGGAAGAAGCTTGGTGAGATGTATCAAGCCAAATCTTTAGTGAACAAGATTTTATTGAGGAAGAAGTTGTATTCCTTGAGAATGGAAGAGGGTGGACAAATCACTGACCACCTGGAAGCATTCAATATGTTGGTGGCTCAATTGGCATCAGTTAGTGTCAAAATGGATGAGGAGGATAAATGTCAAATCCTACTTTGTTCTTTGTTTGATTTGTGGGATTATCTTGTTATCCATGGCTATTGGGAGTACTTATTTTATATTGAAGACTGAAGATGTGGTGGGTTCTTTGCTTTCTGAAGAGATGAAGAGGAAGGAATCCATCATTTCCAAGGAGGCCCTAAATGTTCATGGAAGACCTAAGGAAAAAGGAAAGAAAAATGAGAAGCGTGACAAATCCAAGTCTAGAGGAAGATCTAAATCTCATGGAAAGTCCAAAGTTATTTGTTGGAACTGCGGTAAGCTTGGACATGTTTGTAAGGAATGAAAAGAAGAAAAGAAGAAGAAAAAAAAGAAATTTGACTCTGATTTTGAGTCTGAGAAGGAAGATGGTGACACATTCATTGCAGCTTTGGCGACTCGTGTAGGTAATGATGCATGGTTAATTGACTCAGGTGCATCTATCCATGTGACCTTCAATAGAGATTGGTTTTCTAAATATGAAGAATTTGATGTAGGTAAGGTGTACTTGGGTGATGATTCTCATTTAGACATTTTTGGCCATGGTAAAGTTAAAATCAGATTTCTTAATGGTAGAATAAAAAGGATTAATGGTGTGTTGCATATCCCTAGATTAGCATGAATTTTTTTTATCTATGAGCAAACTAATAGATGTGGGTGTGCAAGTAGTATTTTTTGATGCAGGATGCAAGATGGTCAAATGTAAAGCTCGATATTCCAACACAAATAAATATCATATTTTCCACGTTCAATGAATTTTTCCAAGAGTGTTATAGAGATAACAAGATAAAGTGAACATCTACTTATATCCATAAATGATGTTAATTCATTTAAGTTACAAAGATTTGTGTTAAATACACCTCTTTGGGTGTTACATGTCATCTATTTAAATGATAGAAAATTGGAAATAACTATCCATAGTTACAATATGCTATTACAATTAACAAATTGGCTTTCAAGCCATACAATGTTCAAGATGGTGACTCATCCAATCTATAGAAGCTTTGAACCTCATTCGCCTTGACTCCATTGGTCTTCTTGCGTTGAGGCCCAAGAGTGTGGTTAAGGTGGCTTATCCACCCAACCACGAAGCACATGACTTCCCCGGGTTTCTTCCTGACTTGAAGAAATCCCCGACCCTGCATGAGGAGCCTAGCAACCTGGAACAACACAGCAGGAGGGAACTCTCGATGCAAGTCTGATGCCTATATGCATTCCTAAACTAAGAATAACATATTTCTTGCAACAGGAGGTGGCAAAGACTTACATAACATTTAATTCTAGGCTTTAAAAAAAAAAAGAATTCCATCTATTTCAATGGTGCATTGCTTGGCCAAGCATAAACACATATAAATGATAGTTTTAGAAAAGGTAAAACTATCATCTCTGTGGACCCACCTTCGGCATCCTATCCCAGAAGTCTACTCATAACTCAAGAATTCACATAAATCACATAAATGCATGAACTCGAGCATTTCCTAAACATCATTGGCAGTTATATATAACATTCCAGAATTTCCACGTTCCTTGTTTAGAAAATAAATTCAAATATATAATCCCATAAAATGCTTATTTCATTTTGTCAAATTGGTTAGTTTCCAAATTTTTCCTTTTACTATTCGATACATCACAATATTCAAAGTTTTACCACAATCTGGTTTTCATAATGCATTCACAAGGTAAATGTTTTCAATAGAAAAAGATTCACAATTAACTAGAAAAAATTTATCATTCAGTAAAAAGTACTTGAGTGAGTAATTTAGAATCATGATTATTTCAAGAAGGAGAGAGAGTTATCTCAACTACCAAATTAACAATCAAATATCTATTGACACAATAAAACCACACTTTCACAAAAATTTTAACAGTTTAACACAAAATTTTAGTATTTCCCAGCCAGATTCAAATCTAATCATTCAAGTTGAGTGTTCATTTATTCTCCAAATAGGGCAGGTTGAGGTTTATATCAATTTTATTCTTTTAAATTTAAATCAAGATATCGATGCCTCCTAGGAAATTATAAATCCCACAAATATGGTCTCAGCATGGTTATTATTTTTAACACAAAAACCTACAGCACTAGTATTTTTTTATATTTACTGTTGTAGGTAGAGTTTACATATATATATATATATATATATTTATGTTTTAAACCTTATATACATTGAAATCCATTTATATACAAAAAAAAGAAGTCAATGACAGATATTCGCTAGCTTATATGTTTCAGTGGAGGCTTAAGGCTAGCACCTCCCACTTATGGGAGAAGGCGCTGCCTTGTGAGGGTCGTGCCCCCTCCACAATGACCTGTGGAGGGCGTTGCCTTCACACAGCAGCCCTTCCCCATAAGGGAAAGGCGCGATAGGGGCAAGGCCCTGCCCCCTTCTTTCAATGGAACTTCTGTTTACTAAGAGTTTGTTTTTAAAAACAACAAAGATGCGAACTCAACATAAAATATGTTCTTTTGCCCATTATATTTTGTATATATATTTATATATACACTCAAAGAATAGAGTATGTATATAGATATATATATATATATATATATATATATATGTATATGTATATATATATATGTATATGTATATATATATATGTATATGTATATGTATATATATATATATATGTATATATATATATATATGTATGTATTTATATTTAAACACTAATATTATATTTGTCCAGACTGAAGTTGTGATTTTACCTAATGTTTCACACAGAATCTAAAATAATAAGAATAATCTGGAAACAAGCTATTCTACACGGTGACGCTGCAAGGAATGTACATAAAAATATACAAAGGATTTAAAAATAATGTACAAACATCACTATTGTTTTTGCACAACCAATATTTTGGATATAGAGGTTTAGTTTCCACTACGTTTTTCCAAGAAACGAAATCTTTAAACAGTTCAGCAAATCTTTTGCATGTAACGAGAATTAAATGCATTGGTAGGATTTATATAAAAAGAACTTGGAAAAGTGTAGCTCCCAATTGAAACAAAACCCTCCTTATCTCTCTTCCTTCCTCGGAGCTTGCTTATTGGAATCTTCTACTTCTTCCTCACTTCCCTCAGTACTCTCTTCTTATTATCACTAGTTTTTAATCTATTGAAAAATTAGAACAATACACTATTTTTGTAGTCTATATTTGATACGTAGCAGAGAAAATCAAGAATAGCTTTCCATAACCCATGTCCTTTCCGTTACTCCTCTTTTTCTCTTTTAAAATATTTCCCAGCCACCCCAAACCTAATCTTGAAATTCCATTTTTGTTTTCAATTTGTTTTTCTGATGCTTCCCTTCTTTTCCAAAAATTAACTTCTTCTTTTTATTTCACTATACTTGCTTATTCCCAATAAATAAGTAAATGAGTACCTCTTTATGAAAATAAAATATTACTTTTCTAATATAAATAATAATTTACCAACTAATAAACAACTTCAGTAAATTGTTTTCACTCAACAAGCATGTGCATTTATTTGCATAATAAAATTCTTTAAACTAAGTCACCTTCTATTATTTCCACTTCATAAATTAAAATAAACACGCAGATAAGCATACAATCACACATCCAATTAAATTAAACTTCATGCATTTAAATGACACTATGTGCATGTGTGTGTATGCGAGAGTTCCGTTCCTACAGTACCCTTCCAAGAAGTTAACCTTCTCTCCTTAGCCACACCCTTGGTCTTCGACGACCTGTCACTCAATTACACTTAGGAAAAGACATATAATTAGTATCAGATTAAATCAAATCAACTTAACTCACAATATCACATATATTAATTCTAAATAATACTTTCCAGTTGCATTATTTACAAAACAAAATAACATTTCATTCACTACAATTTCCACTAAATTAAATGCCACATTCATTGTCATTTAATATACCACACATAAGCATGTAACCATGAAATGGAAAACACATGAAGCATGAATAAGCATCACAAAAATTAGAGACGTGACATCCTTCCCCACTAGGAAGAGACATCATCTCAATCTCTAAAACAACATCCACTCAGCATAGTCTATATCATCATATCACAAAAGTCATAATGTGCGGAAAAAGAAAACATCAAACTAAAATCCATGATGAGGAAAAGATCTATCAATCTCCTCAGCATCCTCCCATGTTGCATTGTCCTCAGAGTAGTGATCCCACTGGATCCTGTACTGCAGTATCTCTCTACTTCGCAACTTAACGTTGCGCTTTTCCAGAATCCTGAGGGGCTCCACTAGTATCGCCCTTGTATCCAGAACCTACAAAGCATGCCAATCAAGCACATGAGTAACATTTGGATGATATGGCTTAAGTACTGAGACATGTAAAACATTATGAATGCGGGACAGAGCTGGCAGCAGAGCAAGCCTATAAGCAATTGGATTCACAACTTCCAAGACTTCAAAGGGCCCTACAAAATAGGGAGCAAGCTTTAAATTCTTGCCAAAGGAAATTGAACTCTTCTGAGGATGGACTCTCAAGAACACCTTTTCACCTACTGAGAATTGTCTAAAAGTCTTGTTTCGATTGGAAAAGCTCTTTTGGCGATCATAAGCTTATTTTAGCTTTTCCTTAATTAGTTTCATTTGATCTTCCATTTCTTTAAGCATTTCAATCCCTATCACAATTCTATCCTCCACCCTATCCCAATTGATGGGTGTGCGACATTTAGAGATGTACAATGCCTCGAAAGGTGCCATGCCTAATGAGGCGTGATGGGAGTTGTTGTAGGAAAAATCCACTAGAGGTAAGTACTCTTCCCATCTATGTTGTTACTCCATGCAATACATTCTAAGAAGATCTTCCACCACCTGATTCACTCTCTCAATCTATCCATTGGTCTGAGGGTGATATGCAGTGCTGAAATTCAGTTTCGTTCCCAAGGAAGAATTTAATGTGTTCCAAAACCTGGAGGTCATACGGGTGTCATGATCAGAAATGATTGTCTCTGGTACTCCATGTAGCCGGAAAATCTCTTGAACAAATTTCTTTGTGAAAACCAAAGAACCATCTCTCAAATTCCCAGGAATGAAGTGTGCCACTTTCGTTAATTTATCAACCACAACCAAAATAACATCATGCTTGGCTTTCGTCATCGGCAACCCCTAGATAAATTCCATCGAGATCACTTGCCATTTATATTCTGGAACTCTGTGGGGGTACAACAGCTCTGTTGGATGTACATGCTCAACCTTAACTCGCTGGCATTCCATACATCGAGCTACATAAGATATTACATCTTTCTTAAGTCTTGGCCAGAAATATAAGGGTCTAAGTCCCTCAATCATTTTCGTCACACCGAGGTGCCCTGAATATGGCGCATTATGGAATTCCTCCATTACCAATTCCCTCAATCCAACAAAAATAGTTACATACATGCGCCCCTGGAACCTCAGAAGCCCATTTGACTCGAACATATAACCATCATATCTTCAGTCTGAAGCATTATTCTCTACGGCTTGTTTCACCCTTCCATGATGCTCATCTCCTGCCAATGCAGGAACTACTTGTTGCCTGAAGGTAGATTTAATTGTCACCATTGCAGCTAAATGTCTTCTCTTGCTTAAAGCATCTGCTGCCCTATTTTCTTTTCCCTTGATATATTCAATTCCAAAATCATACTCACTCAAAAATTCTAGCCATCGCCTTTGTCGTGCATTCAGATTGGGTTCAGTGAAAATATACTGCAACCCTGCATGGTTGGTTTTCAATTCAAAAGACTTCCCAAGGAGATAATGTCTCCACATCTGCAGAGCATTAACAATGCCAGCCAATTCCAAATTGTGAGGTGCGTAATTTAGCTCATGAAGCTTCAACTTTCGAGATTCATATGCCACCACTTGATTATCTTGCATGAGAACTGCTCCCACACCCTCACCTGACACATCGGTTATCACAGTAAAGTGCCCATTTGGATTTGGCACTATCAAAATGGGTGCGGAGGTAAGTTTTTCCTTTAATAGCTGAAAAGCCTTCTCACACCTGTCACTCCATTCAAATTTCTTTCCTTTCTTTTGGAGTGCAGCGGTGGGTGCAGTGATGGTAGAGAACCCATGTACAAATTTTCTGTAGTATTCCGCAAGCCCCATAAAGCTTCGGACTTCCATAACATTCTACAGAGTTGGCCACTCCATAATCACTTTAATCTTCTTGGGATCCACAACTATCCCATCACCAGATACCACATGTCCCAGGTAGTGCACCTTAGTTTGATAAAAGGTGCATTTGGACATTTATCCGTAAAGCTTATGGTTTCTCAAACGCTGCAATACTATTCTCAAATTCTTGTCATGCTCCTCCTCTGACTTGGAGTAGATTAAGATATCGTCTAAGAAAACCAACACAAAGTCATCCAAGCAATCCCTGAAAATGCTATTCATCAAGTTCATGAATGTTGTCGGGGCATTGGTTAATCCAAAAGGTAGCACTTTGAATTTGTAATGCTCGTACCTTGTTCTGAATGTCGTTTTTGAAATATCCTCATCTTTAATCCTCAATTGGTGGTAACCCGATCTCAAATCTATCTTTGAGAATACCTTCGACCCCTTCATTTGATCAAATAGGTCATCTATTCTAGGAAGTGGATACCAATTCTTTATGGTTACCTTATTTAGCATTCTATAATCAATACATAGCCTCAAGGTCCCATCCTTCTTTTTCACGAATATGACTGGTGCTCCCCAAGGGGACACACTTGGCCTAATAAATCCTTGATTGAGTAATTCATGTAACTAAGCCTTCAGTTCATACAATTCGGTGATATTCATTCTATATGGGGCTTTGGACTGCGGCTCAGTCCCTGGTTGCAATTCAATGGAAAAGTCAAACACCCGCTTAGGGGGCAATTCAGTCAATTCATCAGGGAACACGTCTTGAAATTCCTTCAGTATAGCATGATCATTAGCTATTGCCTCAGGATTGTATTCTTTATCACGTAGATGATGCCCCCCCTTCTGCACTCCTTTTTTAACTGCATGGCTGAAATTTTCTGGAGTTCCAAAGGTCTCTTAACACCATAGATATCTACCCTTCTACCCTGATCATCAAGACAAGTTACGGTTTTCTCCTCGCAATCTACTAGGGCCTTGTGTTCTGTAAGCCAGTTTATTCCCAAAATCACATCATATGACCCCAAGGGTGCTACATACAATTTGACTTGTGACATGAAACTAGGAAGTTCGAGTTCACTATAGGTTAGGCATTGCTCAACCTTTTTCTCTACCCGATAACCATACTAAACCTTCCATGCATTAGCCATATAACCCAGTTTTATAGATAATTTAGAAATGATATGAGGATCAACAAAGCTATCAGTAGCTCCTTTATCAATCAAAATAGAAACTAGACATCCGAAAAGCTTACCCGACAACTGAATAGGCATAGCTTGATAGTCGGCTTGGCGATTATCTACCGCTGAATGAATGTGATGTTGGTTCTTATTTTTCTGATTGCTCCTCTAAGGGCACACACTAGCATAATGTTCTCCACCTCATGTATAACATCCTCCACGGGGTTCCCTAGGCCTGTTAGAACCATCCCTTCTGTTGTTATTATTATGGTAATTGGCCCTCTTGCTATTATTCTGGTTCCCATTCTGGTGATCCTGAGAATTATTTCCCCTTTTAAGATTTTTGATCTGCTTGTTGTTGTTGCCCTGGTTATGCTGACTCTGATGATTGTTATTTTGATGGTTCCCCTGAAACTTCCTCTTAGCATCACGATTTTTTCGGTAGTTCATAACCTACTGGAGTTTTTGTTCCTATTTAGTGGCTTTCTTGAAAGCCTCATCCATGGTGGCAGGGTTATGTATATCCACCTCAGCTCCTATTTGAGGCCTAAGCCCCAGAATAAAATTATGAACCCATAACCGCTCATCCAACTGGTACTGGGGTACATATTTGAGTAAATGAGAGAACCTTTCCCAGTACTGTGTTAGTGTCATTCCTCCTTGAGAGAGAGTTTGGAACTCTATCATCTTCTTATCAAAATAGGACTGTGGCAGCCACCTTTTCCTGAACAATTGTAGGAATTGTTCCCATGTCACCTTACCATGCAAGAATTATTTCTCCGCTTTTTAACTCTCCCACCAGGTGGTAGCTTCACCTGTGAGTTGGTAGGAACCCCATTCAGCCTTGGTTTCATTTGACAAATCTCAAAGAGTGAAGTACTTCTCCATTTCAATTATCTAGGCTTCAGCTCCGTCTCCAATTATGTTTCCATCAAATTTCGGGGGAGTGACCTTTTTTAGGTCCTTACCCAACTCCTTAGCCACCCTGCTTAATCTATTGGTATTTTCCTCAGTCTTTGGCTGCTCAACATTTGTATTTTCTGCATTACCACCAGGGTTTGTCCCAAGTGGTTCCCCGTGTCTATCCTGTTCAAGGTTATCCAGTCTGACCTCCTGTCGGCTCAACAATTCTAGAATATGATCCAACCTATCATTTACATCACCACGAGACCCACCCGCACGGTTCTCACGTTGATAGGTTCTAAAATCCATGGAGCAATTCTGGAACACATGCACAATTAGGCATAGGTCCGAGAGTTTAACCTCGCTCTGATACGAAAATGTAAAGCTCGATATTCCAACACAAATAAATATCCTATTTTCCACTTTCAATGAATTTTTCCAAGAGTGTTATAGAGATAACAATATAAAGTGAACATCTACTTATATCCATAAATAATGTTAATTCATTTAAGTTACAAAGATTTTCGTTACATACACCTCTTTGGGTGTTACATGTCATCTATTTCAATAATACAAAATTGGAAAGAACTATCCATAGTTACAATATGCTATTACAATTAACAAATTGGCTTTCAAGCCATACAATGTTCAAGATAGTGACTCATCCAATCTATAGAAGCTTTGAACCTCATTCGCCTTGATTCCATCGGTCTTCTCACGTTGAGGCCCAAGAGTGTGGTTAAGGTGCCTTATCCACCCAACCACAAAGCACATGACTTCCTCGGGTTTCTTCCTGACTTGAAGAAATCCCCAACCCTACATGAGGAGCCTAGCAACCTGGAACAACACAGCATAAGGGAACTCTCGATGCAAGCCTAATACCTATATGCATTCCTAAACTAAGAATAACATATTTCTTGCAACAGGAGGTGGCAAAGACTTACATAACATTTAATTCTAGGCTTTTAAAAAAAAAAGAATTCCATCTATTTCAATGGTGCATTGCTTGCCCAAGCATAAACACATATAAATGATAGTTTTAGAAAAGGTAAAACTATCACCTCTATGGACCCACCTTCGGCATCCTATCCCAGAAGTCTACTCATAACTCAAGAATTCACATAAATCACATAAATGCATGAACTCGAGCATTTCCTAAACATCATTGGCAGTTATATATAACATTCCAGAATTTCCACATTCCTTGTTTAGAAAATAAATTCAAATATATAATCCCATAAAATGCTTATTTCATTTTTATCAAATTGGTTAGTTTCCAAATTTTTCCTTTTACTATTCGATACATCACAATATTCAAAGTTTTACCACAATCTGGTTTTCATAATGCATTCACAAGGTAAATGTTTTCAATAGAAAAAGATTCACAATTAACTGGAAAGAATTTATCATTCAATAAAAAGTACTTGAGGGAGTAATTTAGAATCATGATTATTTCAAGAAGGAGAGAGAGTTATCTCAACTACCAAATTAACAATCAAATATCTATTGACACAGTAAAACCACGCTTTCATAGAAATTTTAACAGTTTAACACATAATTTTAGTATTTTCCAGCCAGATTCAAATCTAATCATTCGAGTTGAGTGTTCGTTTATTCTCCAAATAGGGTAGGTTGAGGTTTATATCAAATTTTATTCTTTTAAATTTAAATCAACATATCGACACCTCCCAGGAAATTATAAATCCCACAAATATGGTCTCAACATGGTTATTATTTTTAACAGAAAAACCTACAGCACTAGTGTTTTTTTATATTTACTGTTGTAGGTAGAGTTTTCATATATATATATATATATATTTATGTCTTAAACCTTACATACATTGAAATCCGTTTATATACAAAAAAAAGTTGATGACAGATATTCACCAACTTATATGTTTCAACGGAGGCTTAAGGCTGGTGCCTCCCACTTATGGGAGAAGGCGTTGCCTTGTGAGGGTCACGTCCCCTCCACAGTGACCTGTGGAGGGCGCTGCCTTCACACGACAGCCCTTCCCCATAAGGGAAAGGTGCGACAGGGGCAAGGCCCCGCCCCCTTCTTTTGGTGGAACTTCCGTTTACTAAGAGTTTGTTTTTAAAAACAACAAAGATGCAAACTCAGCATAAAATACGTTCTTTTGTCCATTATATTTTGTATATATATTTATATATACACTCAAAGAATAGAGTATGTATATAGATATATATATATATATATATATATATATATATATATATGTATTTATATTTAAACACTAATATTATATCTGTCCAGATTGGAGTTGTGATTTTACCTAATGTTTTACACAGAATCTAAAATAATAAGAATAATCTGGAAACAAGTTATTCTACATGGTGACGCTGCAGGGAATGTATATAAAAATATACAAAGGATTTAAAGAGAATGTACAGACATCACTATTGTTTTTGCACATCCAATATTTCAGATATAGAGGTTTTGTTTCCACTATGTTTTTCTAAGAAACAAAATCTTTAAACAGTTCAGTAAATCTTTTGCATATAACGGGAATTAAATGCATTGGAAGGATTTATATAAAAAGAACCTAGAAAAGTGTAGCTCCCAGTTGAAACAAAACCCTCCTTCTCTCTCTTCCTTCCCTGGAGCTTGCTTACTAGAATCTTCTACTTCTTCCTCACTTCCCTTAGTACTCTCTTCTTATTATCATTGGTTTTTAATCTATTGAAAAACTAGAACAATACACTATTTTTGCAGTCTATATTTGATACGTTGCAGAGCAAATCAATAATAGCTTTCCAGAACCCATGTCCTTTTCGTTACTCCTCTTTTTCTCTTTTTAAAATATTTCCCAACCACCCCAAACCTAATCTTGAAATTCGATTTTTGTTTTCAATTTGTTTTTCTGATGCTTCCCTTCTTTTCCAAAAATTAACTTTTTTTTTAATTTCACTATACTTGCTTATTTCCCAATAAATAAGTAAATGAGTACCTCTTTATGAAAATAAAATATTACTTTTCTAATATAAATAATAATTTACCAACTAATAAACAACTTCAGTAAATTGTTTTCACTCAACAAGCATGTGCATTTATTTGCATAATAAAATTCTTTAAACTAAGTCACCTTCTATTATTTCCACTTCATAAATTAAAACAAACACGCAGATAAACATACAATCACACATCCAATTAAATTGAAACTTCATGCATTTAAATGACACTACGTGCGCGTGTGTGTATGTGAGAGTTCCATTCCTACAATACCCTTCCAAGAAGCTAACCTTCTCTCCTTAGCCACACCCTTGGTCTTCGACGACCTGTCACTCAATTACACTCAAGCAAAGACATATAATTAGTATTAGATTAAATCAAATCAACTTAACTCACAATATCACATATATTAATTCTAAATAATACTTTCCAGTTGCATTATTTACAAAACAAAATAACATTTCATTCACTGCAATTTCCACTAAATTAAATGCCACATTCATTGTCATTTAATATACCACACATAAGCATGTAACCATGAAATGGAAAACACATGAAGCATGAATAAGCATCACCAAAATTAGAGATGTGACATCAAAGGTGTTCTAGTGATTGCTAGAGGTGTCATATATGGCACATTGTATAAGCTTGATGCATGCACTGTTGAGTGCAATAGTACTTTTGTGAAAAGAACGTATGTGGAAGAAGTGAGGGTTTCACCTTCAGTAGATGGTCATGGATTTTGGGTACCTAAAGGTGCTCTTTCTTTTGAAACAAAGTTACCTGCAGAGAAAACTATGTTATGGAACCAGAGACTTGGCCACATTGGAGAAAAGGGTCTAAGGATATTGAAAAATAAAAACCTTGTTGCAGATTTGTATGATTGTAATATTGAATTCGTTTTTTGTGAGCATTGCATTTATGGAAAACAAAACCGCATTTAGTTTTACTTAAGTTCTCATAAATATTGTGGTGTATTAGATCTTATTCATTATGATGTGTTTGGTCTTGTAGATGTTCCTTTGATTGGTAAATCCACATATTATGTTTCATTTATTGATGGTTATAGTAGAATGACATGTGTATATTTTATAAAGAGTAAATTTGAAGTTTTCAGTTGATTTAAAGAATTTAAAGCAATGGTTGAGTTGCAAACTAGAAAGAAAATAAAATGTTTAAGGATTGATAATGGCAGTGAATTTTGCTCTAATGATTTTGATAGATTATAAATATTGTGGTCTTCATAGACAAAAGACAACTGTATTCTCCACAACATAATGGAGTTGTAGAAAGAATGAACAAGACACTTATGGAGAAGGCTAGGAGTATGTTGAGTGGTGCTGGCCTAGAACAAAGTTTTTGGGTTGAAGCCATTGCCACTGCCTATTACTTGATGAACAAGTCTCTTGCATCAGCTCTTGTTGATAAGATGCCTATAGAGGCATGGTTGGATTGTAAGCCTTCATTAAGAAATCTTATATTTTTTTATTGTGAGGCATATGCACATGTGCCAAAGGAGAAGCGAACAAAGTTGGAGAACAAGGATGTGAAATGTATCTTCATCAGATATAGTTATAATGTGAAAGGATATGTAAGCTTTGGGATCTTGTTGAACAAAAGGTAATACATAGTAGAAGTGTTATTTTTAGAGAAACTAAGCCTTCTTCTGTTACATTGTAGCTAGAACAAAGAAAACAAGAAGATGTGATTCAATTTCTTCCTACACCTGAGAAAGTTGAATCGAGGCCCAAGGATAGACAAGAAGTTGAGGAGAGCTCATCTAGCTCTGGATCTTCAGAAGAGGAGGAAGAACCTCTGACTCAACTTGTTCATAGGTCCACAAGACATGGACAACCACCTTAAAGGTACTCACTTGATGATTGGAGATGTATTTTTTCTTTGAATACTAACATGGTTGAACCCAGATTTGTAGAAGAGGCACTAGGTATGAATGATGCAAAATCTTGGAAGATTGTTATGGATGAAGAAATGGCATCTTTGAAAAATAATGATACGTGAGATCTTGTACCATTGCCTGAAGGACGAAAACATGTTGGTTGCAAATGGGTGTTCAAGAAAAAGATTGGTTTAGATAGAGGTATTGAGAAGTATAAAGCAAGGTTGGTTGTGAAAGGTTACTGTCAAGTTGAGGGTGTTGATTATGGTGAGATATTTTCTCCTGTTGTAAAAATGGCATCCATTAGATTTTTTCTTTCTATTGTTGTTTCTTATGATTTAGAGGTTGAGAAAATGGATGTGAAAACTACTTTCCTTCATGGTGATTTGGAGGAGGATATTTATATGACACAACCAAAGCACTACGTGGTGAAAGGTAAAAGTAAGATGGTTTGCAAATTGAAGAAATATTTGTATGGCTTAAAATATATTCTTAGGATGTGGTACTATAAATTTGATACATATGTGTTGAGTTTGGAATTTGAGCGTTCTAAATCAGATCATTATGTTTATTATAAAACTGATGGTGATTGTTTCTTGTTTATTGCATTATATGTTGATGATATGTTATTTATTGGTAGAGGGAAAGGTATGATTTCAAAATTAAAATCTCAACTTGCTGCTAAATTTGAAATTTAAGATCTTAGTGCAACTAAACACATTCTTGGGATGGAAATTAAAAGAGATAGAGTGAACACAAAGCTATGGCTTGGCCAGAGTAAGTATGTCAACTCAATTTTACAAAGGTTTTATATGTAGGATTGTAGACCATTGTGTGTTCCTCTTTTAGTTGGAACAAAGTTATCTATATTAGATTGCACAACATCTCCATTAGAGATGGAAGACATGAGCAAAGTGCCTTACCAAAGTGCAGTTGGAAGTTTGATGTATGCTATGGTTTGTACTAGACCAGATATTGCCCAAGCAGTGAGAGTTCTTTCCATATATATATCTAATCCTGGTAGAGTTCATTGGGATGCAGTTAAAAGAGTCTTCAGATATTCATGCGGCACCTCAAATTATTCCCTATGTTATCATAGTAATATGATTGAAGACGAGATTTTCCTTGATATTCATGGTTATGTGGATTCAGACTGGGCAGGTGTTATTGATAGTAGAAAATCCACCAGTGCTTATGTGTTTACTTTATTTGGTGGTGCAATTAGTTGGATGAGTAAGCGACAAGTTGTGGTTGCTTTGTCCACTACTGAAGCAAAGTATATGGCAGCTACTCATGCTTGTAAATAAGCCATTTGGCTTAAGAGACTGTGTTCAGATATTGGAATAAAATAAGGTACAATGATAATTTATTGCGATAGTCAGAGTGCGATATGTCTAGCCGAGAACCCAACATTTCATGTTAGGACCAAGCACATTGATGTACAGTATCATTTTGTTAGAGATATGGTTGAAGATGGTAGGGTGAAGCTGGTTAAGGTAGAGACTTTGATGAATGTTGTTGATTCTTTAACTAAGCATGTGAGCACAGGGAAGTTCAAATGGTGTTCAAAGACTATGGGCCTTTCGGTCCCTAGCAATTAAAGAGATGATGTTTACACCCTCACGTTGCTCTTGCAAGGTGTTTGACAAGTGGGATATTTATTGGGAAAATATGTCTCAACCTTGCAATTATATACGGTTTATTGTTGGTAGGATGTATATATATATATATATACATCTATTTCCTAGTTACACTGATAGGTGTATGTAATGGCAGTAAAGAGCAAAATGTGAGCATGTTAACTTTTTCAGGAAACTTCTAAAATGGCTGATATACATTAAATAATGATGTATTGTAAATCTGGACCATTCGCTATTAGGTTTTAGATCTAATGATAGATATTTTTTTGGCTGGTCTTGCCCTAAAATGTAACCCTATTTTATGAGGGCATTGTATTACGGCTGTGATAGAGAGTGATGTATTCTGAGAGTTTGATAGTGGTTGTGTTGTCTCTGGACATCTGAGTGGTGATACTCCTGTGAAAAGCTTGCTCTAGAAGTATATTGTAATAGATTTGTGATTTACTAAATAATATATTGGGCGGCTTTTCGAGTGTGGGGTTTTTCTTCCGAAAGGGTTTTCCCCACGTAAATCACTATGTTGTGGTATGCATGATAGTTATGTTTATTATGTTTAAGTTTCTATAATTGTTAAAGATTTGCAAAAGTTTTGCATTATTCTCCTCTCAAGATTACTGTAGGAAGTTGTTCTGCTACCTTAGCTTCCTTACAAATATATGAGACACTACTACAATCAAATTGATCAATAGTTTCACATGAAAATTCATTAATCGATAGTGTAAAAATATGATCCTCAAAAATATATTCAGTAGAAAAATCTTTGTGAGATGGTTGAAAACTTTCAAACTAAAGATACATCCAAATCATCATAAATGGGAACTTAGTTATCTAACTCACTAACAACATTCAACCTTCTAATATGAATATCCTTATCTTCCTGTATGCCACTATGAATCCTTATATACATTTAGGTTAATAACCTTTACATTCTTTTGATTTCATCAACATGCTCTACCAAAGTGTAAACTTGTAGAAGGATTGTAGGATTCTTGTCTCTTAAGAGAAGACCTATGTGATTACCAATAGCTACATTGGATAAACTCACATAAAATTATTTTCCAAGGCAAGTAAGATCAAGGATATCCAACACATCATGACCCAACATTAAATGCATAAATAGATTCTTCTTCATGTCAATGAATACTAGCTAGGATATCTAGGGCATTTAAGTTTAAGTAGAATGGGCCTTATGTTGCATGTTTTTTGTCTAAGTCTCAACTTTTTACATAACTACAATGATTTCCTATTGATTGTAAACTTGGTCTTCATACTTGAGTCAAGGGAGCTCTCATAAAAATACAAACATAAGGTCCTATCTCATTAGTATTCCCTTGGTTTTCACATTCTTTGCAATCACACTTTTCTTAGGGGGATATACTAGAGTAATGCCCAGAAAGGTTCTATAATAGGCCTCCCAAACATAACCTTGATAAGAACCCATGATTTCACAATTCACTATATGCTTCAAAGCACATGTCTTCATAATATTCTACTCAAGTGGACATACAAAATCACAAATTTATATCCATGAAGAGGACAAGAGAAAATTTTGACTTTAGAATTTGCTACCTTGGGGTGTGAATGTAGAGCCCATGGCCAAAAATGCTAGTATCAAAGAACAATCAAGAACATACATTAGATTTGTCACCTCACACTTGTGGAAAACCTTGACACACAAACTAATCTTCAAGCTAAAAAACTATGGATGGATTAATTCACCGGTACAATAGAGTCTTCAACAAGAAATAGCTTAAGAAAGGAAATAACTTCTACTTGTCACCAATAAAGTCAATGTAGGGTTTCATTTTAAGGTTCAATTTAGGGTTTTGGTTTAGAGCTCAATTTATGGTTCATCTTAGGGTTTCAATTTCTTATTACAAAATATACAACTTCTTGATATAAAATATAGAAAACAATTTAAATCAAACATTGAAGGTTACTTGGAAACATACACAAATTGAAAATCCTAACCCTACTACCAGTTCACATCGACAAAGAAACCCTGGCAACCTCTATTTGAAGGCCATGTGGCACAATTAGGGTGAGTTGGCATGTTGGGTAGGTTGAACATGCTTGAATGCAGTCAAGAGTTATCTAGTGCACAAGGAAAATCTCATATAATATAAAGTTAGAAAATGCAACTTCAAATCTTTTTTTATAAAGAACAATAAAAAGTACCTTTGTTCGAAGATACCTTCAAACAATGGTAATTTTTATTGTTTTTTTTTATAATAAAAAATTCCTTCATTCAAAGGTCATACTAGCATCGCCTTCAATGAATGTGTTTGTTAAAAAAAATATTTCTAGTTTTACTTATTTCTAGTGTCTCATTAGTGGAACACACTATTGTGGGTTTACCGAAATGAAGTTCCTCTAAAGACTCCGAATTGACTCAAATTGTTGTAAATAAAATACCCGAATTCTGTAAAATTTCTTACAGTTATGACAAATTGCAATCTAGTTGTGCCTCATAGAAGTGCTAATGGTATAGTGAGCTATGAATCACAGTAGAGGATGAGGAGGCCCCGGTCAATGCGAATGCTCATCTACATATGGCCCTTATCAAGAAAACTAGAAAATTGCTTGATATCAGTTTTAATGGTTTGATATTTCAATTTTGGATATATTGGAGTTCACTTCTGATAGGAAGCGCATTTCAGTGATTGCTAGTGATTACCAGAATAAAAAGACAATAATTTTATCGAGAGATGATGAATGAATAAATGAATAAAAGATTTTAATGACATTCATGAGACTAAACAATATTTCTGTGTATTTCAAGCGAACAGCAGGTAAAGCCCATATTCAAAGCAATAGAACCATAGACAAGGCAAGTGAACTATTTAACAGAATACCTCAAAAACAATGTCATCTTGTACAATACAACGACCGCAAGATCTGCACAAAATGGATTATGATTTGGCATTTCCATAATTTAGAGAATCTCTATATAGGTTGATGGACAGGTTTCACAAATGCTTAAATACCCGACGCTAATGTGCATATCGTTAAAAGAGCTTTAGAAAATGGTTGTGATGAAAACTTTCTAGAATATTTCACATCAAAATACAACGACTCAACCAGAAGCGGACGCCATATCCATTGAACCCTCACTTTGTTGAGTTTGCAGCTGAACTTCCATATACGTTGACTCCAGATCAACAGCGGCAGTTTCAGTGGAAACCAAGCAATAGTTCTAGCACTTTTATTTCAGCGATGCAATATTTTAAGGTTATATGTGATTGTATTGTAAGCTGTTGGATTCAATTGTGTATGTTTTTCAATAGACGTTCTGGATCACACTCAGGTTAACTTGAGTGATTGTTTTTATGGGTCTGTTAATATCAAGATAGAATTTCTTAATAGATTTCAAACTACGACAAAAAAGAAGAAGGTTGAAACATGTGGTGGAATTAGTTAAGAGTAGATCAGCATTGTTGTTGGAACTCATGGGTATTCCTGGGTAATCAAGCTAATTAGAGTAAATTATGGGTGTTCTTGTGATCAATGAGGAGTAAAAGTTTGGGATATGTCAGATTTGGCTATTGGAAAAGTAAGGACATTTTTTTTCTATTTTTTGATATCAAGGATTTTGAAAGTATTGAAATATCCAATGTCTCATCTATTACACACCAAACTTCACAAAATGAGTGTTCTCCCAAAATCTCACACAACAAATATCATAGTTTGTATAGGTGGGACATGTTTTAGAGATTTAAAGCATAATCTTTGAATCTACTAGTACCAAGTTCCTTACCAGGGGACTTAATATCCATATCTCCCTCATTTTTAGACTTGTCTAATGCACTAAGATTTAAGCAACTGGGAGATTCACTAAATACATTGTCAATTTGTCTAAGGAAATTTTTAGATTACAAGATGAAGATGGGAGCCAGGATATCAAATATAAAATATGGTCATGGCTTTATGGATTATTTGGCAAGATACAAGCTTCAACATGTTTTTAGGAAGGATTGTTGCTAAGTGTGCTATGTTACATTATCATCATTTCTCGATAATCATTTTAGAATCATGTATAAAAGATTCTCAATTGGATTTACTTCAATTCTTGTAATTGTTGGCTCAATATAGAGTTGAGGTCTTATCAAGGTTACTATTTAATGCCTCCATTGAACAAGGTCTTGAAATGATATGAATTGTAGTGTTCATTAATTGGATGTCAAATATCTTATATCTGACCTTTATCATTCACATGAAATAATAGCTTTCATGAAGTTCAAGCTTAATATAATCTAATATTCACCATGACTAGATAGTCCAAGACTAGCCTTTGACATCACCATCAACTTTGTAAACACTTCATTCCCTAGTGGAACAAAGGATAAATTCTATTTTGAGAAAGGTGGAGTTTTTTCAATAATAAAAAAACATATTAACAATCAAGGACACTGGACTCAATATGACAAAGGAGAAGGCAAATTAATTCAAGAAGCATCATTTACAACAATTACTCATAAAGTGTTTGACAAAATATATCAAAAAATTAGACCCCTATAGCTAGGTCATGCAAACTATTTGACATAATACTACAACAATCATCCAATTGTCAAATTTATGTCGAAATCTAGTATTTTTAATCATAAATGAAGTGCTATTAATATTCAAAAATTATTTATTTTAATGAATTAAATATTAGATGCTCAACTAAGGGGCATGAATATATTATTTTAATACATTGTAAAGTCCTAAAGATGAAAAGTTAAAATTTAGTTATAAATTAGTTATCAAAAGAAAGGTTATAAATGCAATCATTTTCAATATAAAAAGGGCTCTCTAGTGGGGACTTGGGGGATTCATGTAGATTGTATAGAGGCAAAATAATCTTTAAGCTCTTCATTATGATATATAATTGTAGATACCTGAAATTGTCCAAGCCTGCGAATAACACTTTTACACTAATATTCGTCATATTCTTAATCATTAAATAATGTTCAATTATTTAATTATTATTTAAATTCATATTCCTCTATTAATTAAACGATTTCATATTATTTAATTAATTTACTTTATCTTTATCTTTATTCTCCCTGATTAATTATTTATTTAATTACAACTTTAATTATCCTTATTCTTCTAAATTAATTAAATAAATCATTATCATTTAATTAATCATGCATTATCCCCTTCTAAATTACATAATTACTTTGATTATTTAATTGTCCACATTCCCACTTTCTAAATTAAATAATTACTTTAATTATTTAATTATCCTATATTCTCTCAACATTGGGTGTTGGCAAGAAGTTGAGTCCACTTTTTGGTCAAAAAGTGGAAATGCTTTCCTTGATTTTTCAAAATTTGACACATTTGACCTTAAAATTTGAAGAACTTAGAGATGAAATCTTGAAAAAAGCATTAATTATAAAATGTAGTACCTCGAGTCTAGTTTCCAAATATGTAATTTATTTCGATACCTAGATGATACAAATTGATTTTCAATAGGTGTTTCTAAAAACTACGGTTTAAAAGTCACTTTTTTTTACCTATGACCATGCATGTGTATGTCATCCATATTTTGAGCTAAATAACCATATTTTTCTAAATCATTTTGGGAAAAGATTTGTAACTCACTGAAGCATGCTTTCCATATTTTTTATAATTTTTTATTGAATTTTTTTCTTGTTAATTTTTTATTGGCCATATTTGGTGTTTTGAAAAATCATTGTGTACGTCACGCATAAGATGACCTAAACTTTCATTTTTCTTATTTTTTTTTAAATTGAAAAGAATTTTTTGAAGTAAGCTTTCGTACAATTTTTTTTTAAAAATTATGTCAATAAAAGTTATTAAAATACTAGAAAACCCTGATAGTTAAAGTTTATGGACCTGTTTCATCAGAAAATAATTGAAAAATAGGAAAAATAACCTAATTGTAAGAAATTACATATTTGGAATCTACACTGTCTCATCTATAATGGGTTTTAATTTCCTCAAAAAATTCTACAAAAAATCTTTAGACATATGCCCAAAGTCACTATTTTTTTAACATTGCCATGACCTTCAACTAGTAGGTCAAACTAGGTCTAAGGCCTAGGTTCGGGTTCCCAAACCTATTAACAAAACAAAAACCCGACCTACAATTTAAATTTCACAAAATGGGATCACGTTTACTAAATGAGATCCCATTTCCTATTCATCAATTGAAAAGGGATCATGATCCTATTTAGTAAATGGTTTGTCCATTGAAAAGGGATCGGGATCCCGTTTAGTAAACAGGATCTTGTTTATCCCATTTTACTAAATGAGATCCCGATTTATAGAGTAGGATCCCATTTATTAAACAAGATCCTGAGTTATTTTTGACCTTTTTTATTTTTAAACAAGTACATTTTAGGTCAGCAACTTGCTCTATACGACCGACAGTGACATATTCCCTATTTTCTATCAACTTTTTTCTTGTAGAGGCTCTTCAACTTGGGATTTTTTTTCAGTTTTGAAAGGAGACATCATTGGGACACTGTTAGAGAGGAATTTTGTTCAATTGCTACTTGTTTGAAGGAGGAAGATGAATTTTGTTCACTTGCTGCTTGTTTGAAGTAGGAACAAAGAAGGAAGACTTTCAAGTTTTTGACATTCATTTGTACATACTTCATAATTTTTTAATCATGGGATCACAATGTTAGAATAAGAGGAAAGATAGGAAGGTATTGACCCTTGAAGAAATTGAAGCAAAGAGAGAGGAGGCAAAAAGACAAAGAGATAGAAGAATAAGGATTCGATCAATGAATGATACTGAAGCATATACAATTCCACAACTATTGAAGATAAAAATATTGAGGAGACCATGGATGTAGACGATGTAAACTTGCAAGAGGTGAATGTGGAAACTAATACGATTATACAAACTACTCCTGGTATGTCTTCAAATCCCCCTTTCAATGCTATGGAGAATGTTTCAATAGGCACAAATCTAGGTATGCCTTCAAATCCACCTTTGAATGAAATAGAAATGGGAGATTTAAAAGAAGTTGGATATAACAATGCTGACATCAATAATAGTCATAGAGTTCAAGACTTGAGTCAAATTGTTGTTGAAAATGAAAATCGTTTTGTTGTTGAAAATGAAGATAAAAATAGTTTTGTTGTTGAAAATGAAAATGAAAATGAAAATTAAAACCGTTTGTTGATGAAAATTAAAATCATTTTGATGTTGAAAATGAAAATGAAAATCCAAGATGTGATGTTGAAAATACATATATATATATATATATATATATATATATATATAAATTGAAAGTGATGTTTTAGATAATCTTCCTAGTAAGATTTCTTGGAGACAAATAAGAACGCATACCAATAGATTATACAAAGAATTCTTTTATCATAATTTTTTTTTATTTCAATGTCAACTAATGATGCAATTGATGAGAATGTGGAAAATGAGAAAAGTAATGAAAACGTTAGGCATTTTTGTTAAACCAAGAAGAAAAGATCAATCGCTAAAACATGCTATGTCTACTATTGCTAGTGCCATTGAGTCTATTGGAAAAAATAGTCGATCTAAAAATAAGAATGCAACAAGAAGAGCTATAACAACTGCTATAGTTAATAAAGCAACTTTGAATGAAAGAATGGTAAGCAATATTAGTGAAATTCTAAAAATACATCCTAAAACATTGCTAAGAGGAGCAAAAAGAAGAAACAGTATAGAAAATGATCCAATCAACCAATGTTGAAATTTTATTGGTTGAATCTCAAGGTCTGACATGAAATTGAATGTTGAAATGAAATATTTGATTGAAAAATGTTGGCATGATAATACTAGGGTATCATTTAATGCTAGAGATGTTTTAAAATTAAGAGTGGGGTCCAAAGTTCACGATCCTCATTTAAAACACCTATTAGATACAACACAAACTGAATTTTATCGAAAATTTTGTGGTGATTTCTAGTGTTACTTGGTAATATTAAAATAAGTCAAAGGTCTTTTGAAAAATGTAAACCTCGGTATGTAAAAATTAATAAGCAACGAATATCTTGTTGTTGTAAAACACATTCAATTTCGTTATTTTTATGGTGTTTTTCGATATATACATTGTATTTTGTATACTAACATGATTATGGAGGAATGTGGTATTAATATGCCACCTGAAACAATAAGGGAGTTTATATCAAGTTTGTTTGGTGAAAGATCTAATGGGAAATTATTTTATTTAAGTTCTTGTATTTTTGGACAATGCACTAGTTGTGGCAATCTTTCATTCTTAAGAGTTTGTATGCATGGAAGTGTTGATAATGATTTTGGACAAAAATTAGTGGATGTTACAAGATTTAAGAATGTTGACTATTCTTTAAAAGATGGAAAAATTGGAAAGCGTTGTAATTTAGTTATTGAAAAGGTTAGTGTACATGAATTTATATCCAAATTTAAGAATAAGATTGTATCAAAATATGTCACGCACTCTCAACATGTTGAATGGCTTAATGGCCAATTTCACGCATGTAGAAACACATTTCCAGTTGGTACTATATTATTAGTGGTTGATTTTGCATAAAACTATACTCTAGCTTCGTAAGAGGAAATCCAATCACAATATTACAATTCAGTGCAAGTGGCTATGTTTGTTCATATTGTTTATAGACATGCAAATGATAGCACAGAGGATGATAGAAAAGTTTTGAGGGAGTATCATTTCTATCTGAGTGACAACCGGTTACACTCGTCAAAATTTGTTCAATATTGTTTCAATATATTTTATACACATTTAAGGCAAAGAGGACTCCAGATGACAAAACATCTCATATGGTGAAATAATTGTATGGGACAGTTTAAGAATGTTTTAATGTTCTATTGGTTAAGTAGGGTTCACAAGGAACATAATGTCCAACATATGTGGATTTTTTTGAAGCTGATAATTGTAAAGGGGAACATGATGGAGCTGGTGCATGCGTTAAAAGAATTATTGTTGAAGAACAATAGAAATTTGAGGATGCAGTAAAATTTAAAGATGCACCTGGGATTGTGGATTGGTGCAATAAAGGATTATCTACACCTAGTTCAAGCGAGTACTCTATAGTTTATTGATTCTTTTGGTTGGTTGAAGAAGAGAACATTCTACCTAGACTTGATTGTGAGACAATCAGTGGATCTACTAAAATGACATTCATCTAAGAGTTCAAATGCAAGCACATGTACTATCTAGACAAGGGAGCTTGCATGTTTTTGTTAGTTTTGTATTTCAAGAGATTGGGAAGCATGTGAAAATACAGAATGGGTTGAAGAGTGGAAGCAAATATCGTTGACACATCATTCAACTTTACCATGTGTACATACAAATTTCAAAATTTAATATCTAGAACTATGTAATTTTAATACATGTACATACTAAAAATTAAACTTAAAACATTTACAAAAAGGTCATTTATGTCTAAGGCATGTAAATTACATTTTTCTAACAGGATAAATTATGATAGTAGTCGTAAATTTTACTATTATAAATTCATCATTAAATAATATTATATTCATAAATTCATCACTAAAAAATATCCATCTAACAAAATTCATAAATTCATCACTAAAAATATCCATCCAACCAAATTCATAAATTCATCACTAAAAATATCCATCCAACCAAATTCATAAATTCATTGCTAAAAATATCCATTCAACCAAATTCATAATTCATCACTAAAAATATCCATCCAACCAAATTCATAAATTCATCACTAAAAATATATGTCCAACCAAATTCAAAAATTCAAAAATAAGATCATTGTCTTAATAAAGTGTTGCGGCTCTCTACAACATCTCTTCATTTATTTGTGTTTTCCTTTTCAAAATAGGACTTTCTCCTCTCCTCTAGCCATCGTTGATGCTCATATAAGACCCCATCCATGGACCTAACAACATCAACAACATTTTGCATCGTAAATTCAAAACACCTCAAAGGTGGTGCAATACATTCTTCATTCTAAATACCGTTGATTTGATCTTGAAAGGATCTAGAATTCATATCGATATGTGCTTGCAAGCGAACACCATTGAATTTAGGTAGTGGAGGTGGGTGTTATGAGGTGGAGTGGGTGGAGGTGGAGGTGAAAGGGGTGGAGATGGAGGGCATGGAGGTGGATTACAGATATTGTCATTATTGAATTGATCTATGATCTCTAACATATAAGTGAACCTGCATTATATTTGTAATTTCAAAATGTAAGATACATGTTTTAAAATCCCCTTAAACCATTCAATATAAATGGACTAATTGAATACAAATGATAAAATGTGTAAGCCTTATTTATTTCCAAGGCATGTTACAAATGAAAAATAATTAACTGTTAATGTGATGTGAAATCTCATTAAAAGTTACATTAAATTAGGAGAAATTATGATGGCTTAGGGGTCCTCGTAGGATGGCTTAAGGGGAACTATGAATTAAGGTCCTAGGAAAAAATCTCATGGCTTAAGGGAATAAAATTTGGTGAAGTTTCCCAAGGAAACCAAATTTCATTAAGCTCCTAGGACAAAATGATGGCTTCAGGGTTTAAGGTTTAGAGTTTAGGGTAATAGGATGGCTTAAGGGGATCTATGAATTAAGGTCCTAGGACAAAATGATGGATTTAGGGTTTAGGGTAATAGGATGGCTTAAGTGGATCTATGAAGTAAGGTCTTAGGACAAAACATTTGATGGCTTAAGGGGATAAAATTTGATGAAGTTCAAGATAGTGCTTTTAGATTAAATAAACCATAAATCATGAAGCACTATCTTTTTCAACTCTATGTGTTTACTATAAGTTAATATTTTAAAGGGTCTTCAAGAGACCTTGCAATGTTCTATAAAAAAATTATTGGTTGAGCTACTCATGATATAGCTACAATGTTAGTTACATTTTGAAACATAAAAGGCTTCCAAAATGAGTTCCTTCCAAATAATAGACTTGATAGAACTTGAAAATTTTGAAGCTTGGGTAGCCTTTGGAATATAATGGACTTGCAAGTTAGTGAAAAAGGTAGTGTTCATAAAGGAATGGAAAATATGTGTAGAGCCTTTGAATTATATACACGTATTGTGCAATGGCATTGAATCATTTAGCAAGCCATTTTTCTTCAAAAAACAACATTTTCTTGTGGAACTATTGATTGAGATAGCTCTTGTTTTGATTGACCAACCTCTCATGAAATCCCATTCATATTATAATCTTGCACGATCTTATCATGAGAAGCCTTCATCTTCCCCTTCCATGAGAAGCCTCTCTTGAAATGTTTGAGGCCTTAACACCCCTAACAAGAGGAATGTGGGAAGGCTCTATGCTATAGTTTAATCACTAAATATTGAATGTATATTATTGTTATATTTGGTTTCCTTAGGAAACTTCACCAAATTTTTAGAACTTCTTTGATACCCTTAATAAATGTCATATTATGACCCCTTAAGACATCGATTTAGGGTTTAGGGTAATAGGATGGCAAGTAAGGGGGTTAATATTTTTGAATCATCACATATGCAAGAACATTCGTTTATGAATATTTGAATAGACTGACTATTTCCTTAGATAACTTCTATCGTCGAGGAATTAAACACACAACTATAAATTAGCCCACTTTTGACAATTTAGGATAGTCTCTATGGTTTGGGCAGGTGCAAAAAGATGGGGGGCCAAATTGTGGCCAAAATTTAAAAAACGTTTTGATAGGCTATAACACGAGCATGTTATAACGCACTCGCATTATGACTTGGTGTGTCGAGCCTAAGGCTCGACCACATTGAGCCTATTCCATGCTCGCATTATGAGATATTATAACCAAAAAAAAATAAATCGAATTCATTTGTATGCTGACTATTTTTTTTGCTGCCTGTAGCCAAAAACCATTCTCTTGCGTGCTTGAATTCTAGGAGGAGACAATCTTGCAATTTTTTCATCAATTTATTTCTATTTCATCGCCAGGATGCCACCACGTCGACGGGGAGGTCGAATAGGTAAGGATTGTTTGTTTTTTGTTGTGAATTTTTTAGTTTTAGGTTTTTTTTTATATTCATTTGTTGAATTTGTAGCAAATGTTAATGATCCTGGAAACCCTCTTCAAAACCCTCCTTAAAATCCTTAACACCCAGAGAAACAACAACATGAAAAAAATCCTCAAGTTCAACAACCACAACAACAATCTCCTCCACCAATCCCTCAACATCCTCGTGGAACTCAACAAAATTTAATGGAGGTAATTGAAAACAATAAAAAACAAATTGAGGAGTTAATCACAAGATTGAACGATCTAGCAGGTCCAGCCATGGAGAGAAGAACACTTGAAAATTCACTTAAGGAATCGTTAAAACATGTAGATGAAATAAACAAACAATTAAGTGGTTGGCAAGATAGGAGGCAAGTGGCTAGGAATTTTTACCAGGATAAATTATCATATAAAGATGTAAAAGAATAAAAAATTACAAAATTAGATTTGTGCTCATTATTCACCAACCCATGCACAAATCAAAATCTTGACCTCAATGCGAAGAGGTTTCCTATCCATTGATGCCACCACCAAGGGATCAAAAACTTTTTTTGGGATATGTGGTACATGGTCTTTGATTACCCACCATGCAACAATTGCGAAGTCCCACAATATTTCCTAAGGAAACTATATTGTGAGTTCACCCTAAAAAAAATCTCGAATTATCTTGATATGAGGGACTTCCAAGGGAGAGGTGGGGGTCGGATCAAGATAGACCCAGTACATGACAGGATCCTAGGCGGCAAGTGAGTTGAGCTCTTGCTAGGCCAGATCATGAGCACATTGTTATCCCTTTCATCGCGAAGGAGAGTGTCGAGATAGAAACTTTGTAGGCTATCACCTCTTTGACCCAAAGTGTCATCCAACATGCCAGTCCTAAAGTACAACGCCATCGAGGGGAGTCTTCGAGTGCTAGGCTTCCACCCCATTCGTGTCAAGTTTGCAAGGAAATTTGTACATATGACCCCACTAACACTAAGGAGGCTGCTACATAGGATATGTGTGCAACTACAAAGATGGCGAGGGTAACTGGCATTTTGAATGAGGCTTATGGCATCGATACTCAGGTAAATGTTAGCATGTTCATTGAATTTCATTTTTGAATTGCAAGATTATTTAATTTATTTTTATGATTGTAATAAAATTTTAGGGTCACAGTGTTGATATGGGATACACCAGCGCTACACCTACTTATTACTCCACTACATCTACCGTTGAGGTATGTAACTAGTAAACAATTATAAATATATTACATGTTAATAGCATTGTTATATGAATGGTATTCTAATATCTGATTTTGGATGTTGAATAGGCTAATATTGGAGTTTTTGTGGGAACACCTCCCAGTGTCAGTGGAGTTAGACAAATGTTCACGCAGGTAATATAATAAAGAGTTTAACTAATGAATTGTACTTAATATATTTGTGTAGCTTATATTCATATCGTTGATTATGTAGGCACTGAAAATTGCTCTAGGCCTGTGAGTACCATTTTTGACATAATTTCTAAATGTCCATGGCCACAATTAAATAATATTAATTATTTAATTTTTTTCTAAACACATCTTTCTTCTATTAATTAAATAAATTTAATTATTTAATTAATTCATTATGACTTTTATTCAACCCTAATTAATTAAATAAATCTTATTTATTTAATTACATCGCTAATTAATTAATTCTCTTTCTGAATTAAATAATTTCTTATTTAATTTACCCTTTTGTCATATTTCAATTATAATTAGATATTCATTTCAAATTATTTAATTATTCAATTAACCTTTTCAACAATCAATTAAATAAATCATTATTTATTTAATTAAATCCTTAAATTTTGAATGTTGAATTAAATAAACATTTAATTCATAAATCTTTATTTGTAACATATTCTTCTGTATTTAGATAATTTTTTAAGTTATCTAAGTATTCATTCTCACTTATCTCGAGATCTATTTGAAGCAATCAATTATCTCTTGATTCAACATCTGATCGTCTTTGCGAAGATACTTTTTGTCATAACCAGTCAATTATCTAGTTCTAACTCTTATGCATGAACATATTTATTAATTAAATATCTTTATTTAATTAATTAATTCATGTGTGCATTCAAACAGATCGTTCTCCAAATTCTATCTTTATCCTTTTCATTCAAACTCTTATTCTTCTAATTTTCTAATACTTTCAACTAGAGATTAAATCATTTATTTAATCTTGATCTCTTATTCTTTCAATTTTCAAATAGTCTTAGCATCAGATTAAATTATTATTTAATTTAATCTTTATCTTGCAGATTTTTCCAACTCATGTTCTAAGTGACACAAATCTCCATCGCATGACATTCATCAATCTCGATCGTTGATCTCTCTTTTGAATCTGAGTTGATCGTTCGAAAACCAATTTCTTATAAATTGACCTGGCTTTCATCATTTCAACTCCTCCCGAAATCAATATACTTTTAGAAGCAGCTTGTTAATCTTCGATATTTTGCTATAATCAGATACATACAATGGCTATACTTGCACACTTATTGAAAATCTGAGGGCAATTATACTATAAAAGGAAAAATGAAGAAGGACAATAGAGATAATTCGAAGAAGTGGACATATATTCGGTGAGAATGTTTTAGTTATTTCTTTTGTTTATTTGCTTTGTGCTTTGTTGTTTAATGTAGGTTAGATTAATGTTTATATGCTTTAACTAGTTTCTTTCCAGTAGTTTTCCTATGTTACATTTGGTGAACCCGACGTGAAGACATTCATCTTCATAAATCCGTAGACATTTTTTGAATTTTTTTGTAGGTATTGTATGAAATGATGCATCTGGAAAACGAAACGATGCAATTGCTATCACGAACCACAACTGACAAATCTTGAGAGGCATTTGAAAAAAATTGACGCGTCTGTGGCTTTCTGTGACACAATTGAATGATGAACCCATGACGCATGTGCTTCTTTAAACGATGCATCTGATTGGTAAGATTTTCGAGTTTAAAAATTTTGATTTACGTTTTTTCTTTTCATTTTATTTTAGCTAACTTTTAGTTTTCATCGTTTTTTTTAGGAGGATAGCATAGTGTTTGCAGGACGTAGTGTAGAAGACATAAATTCAAAACTATTTTTTCTGCAGGACGAGTGACAAAGACAAAGAATTTGAAAACTACTAATTTGTGGTTTTGTAGAACCTTTAACAAAGAAAGATGAATAAAATACTAACAATTTGCATGCAGAACCGATTGTTAAAGACTTTTTTTTTTTTAAATAGACTGTTTGGTAGATTAGATAAATTTTCATTTGGGCTTAAAATTAACCAGTGTCTTACGTGCCTGTACATGTTTAGATTAGAAACTTGATTCGATATATTGAAGTATCCTCTCCCCTTGCGCATTCATGTGATCCTGGGTGTAATAGAATCGATTACTGACTTTAGAAATTGGGCCTATGTTGGTGGTTAAGAGTAACCAACGTGACTCAAATCGGTGATGAGATTTTTTGCCAAGCTACTCCCAACCGGTATAGAAATTCTAATGTTGAGGAAACTCTACATTATAGGAGCTCTTGCGGACCAGCTATTGATTCCCCAGTACCCTTGTGGTGCGTTGAAACCTATAGAGAATAACCTCTGCAAACTGGGATGATATTGCCTCTTGCATGGCCTTCTGAATGGGTTTCCATACTAAAAAGCCAACTTGTTGTAGTTTAATCCAAAAACCTTCTATTTACTGGTGTAGCAGGTCAAAACTATGAAGCCATCTTACATATTTACGGTTCATTGTAGAGATAAGAAGTATGCCATGGGAGTTTCATGGGTATTGTAGCTTGGCTGCCCCGAGAAGTGTGTGTCGTAGAGGGAAGCCAGTAGGGTCAAGCTACTAGTCATCCACCTTGAATATACGTAGCTGGGGAAACCCAAGTAAGAACTTAGTAAATATTGTCACTGCCAGCTTTAGGAATTGTACATGTTTTCTGGTTTTTAACATTATCATACACATTGAAACACAATATTTTTTGTTTGTCTTAAATTGCCAAAATTTGATCACAAAACTGAGTCAGTCAGAAAACCTATCATCAAAAAATCACATATGTAAACTTAGTCACATCTGATAAATAGAAAACTGCATGTGTAATATTGAGTCGCATCTGTTAAACCAAAAATCACATCTTCATGTCAACAAAGTAGTGTCCACTTTTAGTTTTGAGTCGCATCTGTCATTAAAGGTCGCATCTACCATTAGAGTCGCATCTGCCAAAAGTTAAACCACATCTATCTGCATAAGTCGCAATTTCCTGTCAACAACCGAGACTAAATTTCATCAGTTAACCGCATTTACAAACTGAAATGCATCTGTCAATTTTAGAAACGCATCTGCAAACTAAACCGCAATTGCTCGTCAAAAAAAATCTGGAAATTGTAATCACAGTCCGAAAAAAAACTATCATTTTAACCTTTGTTTCTCATAGTCAACCTTGAACATAAATCAAAAAATTGCATTGCTCATTTTTAGGTGTCATTTAAGTTTTAGAGATAGACGTCTTAGTTACAAAACTTAGGAATTTGCATATCTTAGAATATGTCAACTTTTTGCATTATTGAACAAATCCACATCTCAACATTCTAAGTCATTGAACCTAGTCATTTTCTCTTACTATTGAATCCTTCCTGCTCATCAGTCTAGTTTGGAAATTCACCTTATCATTTAGTCCTTGTCCTACATCAGGTTCCTTGATAAAGTAAGGTCGTAGCCTTGATTAATCCATAGGTAGAACGGTGTATCCTCTTAGAATCATTTACCATCATTTTGCATATTATCATCCTAGCGTATGTCATTTTGGACATCCTTTATTTGCCAAGAAAGTACCACAAAAATAGTAGCATCCATTATATTTAGAAAATTCAAAAAACATAGACTAAATCATATCATTTTAGGCATAGTTCGCATCGCCTCATCTTGAGCAACATCTTCATGGTCGAAACAAGGTCTAGAAAGAAACAAAGAGAAATGGCAAACTCACAGGACTTCATCAATCCTTTCGGAAACCAACCATCAAGGATAGAAAGACCACACAAAACTTTGGTCGAAAAACATGTCACTAGAGACACACATGGAAAAATTTATTCTGAAGACATAGACACTGTTGTTCAAGATTCTGAATTCGCATCCTTCATGGATGAGTGTTTGGCAAATGATCCTCAACGATATCTGGAAAAGCTGCTAGTAGAAGGTGCCACACTACCTCTAGGATTTGACATCCACAAAATACAGCCTTCATCTGCCCAACCAATGTGAACCATGACATCAAGTGTCTTTATTCCACATATTACCGCAGAAATACCAACTGGCATACCTACTCAAACATCTTCAATTGTAAAAAAAATCCCATTCAATATAACACAAGGTTTACAATTTACTGCAGGAGCATCTTCATCAAATCCCTTTGGCACAAACTCCACTGGTAAAAGACCCAAAATTGGCATGAACACAACACAAGCTATACCCCATATCAACACCAGTACTGCTATTCCACACATAGGGGCTACACAGACATGACATATTCCTACACCAAATCAAAACATTCAGACGGGATATATTCCTATGTACCAAATCAGAATATTCAAACAGGACATATTCCCTCAGCAAATCACAATCCGTCATAGAATATTGCATTCCAGAACACTTACATCGATCCAAACAATGCAACCAACATACAAGTAGATGTTCTCCAAAACCAAATACAAGCTCTCCAACAACAAATGGACACTATGTCAATGTCAGGCAAATGAGCTATCTCAGCGCAAGATTTATGTCCATGTCCTTTTGGTAAAGCACTATACATGACACCCTTCCCACATGGATACATTGTACCAAATTTTCCTAAGTATAATGGGAAGAGGAATCCTCTAGAACACATCAAAGAATTTTCCACAACATGCATGGAAATCTCGTATGACCCCACATACCTTATGAGAATTTTTTCGTGAACCCTTGTCAAGATAGCATTGGAATAGTTCTTTAAACTTTTGTATGGAATAAGATCATGGGGTGAATTAGCTGAGAAATTTTTGGAACACTTTGCCTTCAACATAGACAATGAAATCATGATAGCTACCTTGTGTCATACCATGCAAGAAGACAGAGAAAACTTCACCACCTTTTTCCAGAGATGGAGGAGCTTAGCTAGTCATTGTCCTATTGAGATACCAGAGAAATAAAAAGTCACGATATTCCTTGAAAATCTTCACCCAAAACTGCGAAGTGACTTATGAGTACATTGTTGTACCTCTTTTCTGGACTTGGTGCAAAAAGGCATAATACTTGAGAAAGCCCTTATTGACAAAGGGGAAATTAAGACACCAGGTAGGAATCTGGTTGTTCAACACCAAAACCCTGCAAATGATAGAAACAAATTTTGGTCTAGGAACAAAAACATAAAAAATGACGGTATTGTTGATGCTAAGACTCTACATACATGACCTGTCATCACCCTTAGAGGTTACAAACCCTCTCATGGCATGCTTAACGATGCTGATCAAACCGCCAACTTTGTCCAAAATTCTTAACAACAACAACCACAAAGGAGATATCCTAAACGTGAGTTTACCCCCTTGGGGGAACCAATCAAGACAGTGTTCAAAAAACTGATTAAACATAACCTCATAAAACCTCTAGAGCCAAAACAATATGATCCTAGACAGTTTAAACCCTCATGGTGGGATGATAACACCTATTGTGAGTGCCATCAAACAAAGGGACATAACCTACAAAAATGGCGACAACTCAAGAACATTATACAATATTTTGTTGAAGACGGAACCATAGAAGTCAATGGGCAAAAACATACCAAAAACAATGATCACAAGGTCTTCACAGATCCATTATATGACCATGGGAAAGGAAAGGCCTCCAGTTTGGGAACTAAGAATAATACCTCGGCCAATTATAATAGTGCTAAGTACAACTATAAACCAGGTACCATCATCAATCATATCCAAGCTACTAATAAAAATATCCATACCGTTACCATAAAAAAGTGTCCTGAATGTGTTGTCAATACACGCAGAACTAAGATAACCCTTCTAGGTCCTTCATAAAACCACAAACACAATCTTCCAAGCTTAAGTATAATTTTCTTGACCAGTTGGGGAAGACCCCAACACAGATATCCATCTTGGAACTGTTGACTATATCACCAGATCTTCGAGCCATTCTTGACAAAGCCTTACAAAGCACAATAGTCCCTACCAACATAGATGTCAATCATTTTGAAGAAATGGTAGGATACTATACCAATTCTCGTCATGCCACATTCTCTAAATAGGATTATTCAACTGAGAAGACCAATCATAATGATCCATTACACCTTGAAGTTCTTGTCCATCAAACCAAAGTCAGATGAGTCTTGGTAGACGGAGGAGTAGGGTTGAACCTTTGCACCTTGAAATTGGTTAAGGCATTAGGTTTTTCAGAAGCATGCATGGACACCACTAAGAGTATAGTCATTAAGGCATATGATGATGAGGAAAGATCATCTAAAGGAATTGTCACACTCCCTATCAGGATTGGCCCTACAATTATGGACACAAGTTTCCAAGTCTTGAATCTCACCCTTCCTTATAATCTTTTGTTGGGTAGACCTTGGATACACGCTATGAAATTCGTACCTTCCATGTATCATCAATGTCTAAAATTTATGTACAATGGCACAGAGATCACAATTGATGGTGATCCATATATTTTCCAATATTGCACAAGCCTACGTGAAATACCACAATGACAAGTGCTAGTCAATCAAGAGGTTTCATCCTCCACCATATCCCTATACGTTGATCCATCAACTCTTACCAAGTCCATTCCATCACAACCACTTTCATCCACTCCTAAGGTAGAGATCCAAGACAAGGGTTGTGGAGAATATCACATGAAAGCATTCTATTGTGTCAGTCAATTGATTCCTCCTAAGTCTTATAGTTTACCCACAACAGATAGGAAACAATCAGTTGTCACAATACATGTCCCTCTGACAATGACATTCACAAAATGGGGAGAGTTAAGTAAATAATCTATGGACCAGGAAGATGTCACCTCCTGGTTGTATAAAGAAGACAATGGAAACCCTCCATTGTCTATACAAATATCTAAGGATCAATATGGAAAAGGGTTCACGATAATGCAAATCAAAGGATATGATGGATATAGTGGTTTAGGGCTATATAAGAATAGAAGGACTGAACCGATCATTGTCTGACAAAGACCAAAAGGACTAGGCCTAGAGTTTCAACCGATTAGAATTGGTATTCTAAGTACTTCATTATCATCACAAGAGGAAGTGAGTACTTCTAAGAGCATCGAGATATCTCATGAACCATTTGACCCAATTTATGATGACTCCCCTGACTCAAACAAATATTAATGGGACTCCCTTGCCTCCACTGGCATGATGGACGTAGATAAATTATTTGGGCAGCTTGATAAAATACTACAACCTTCACCAGATCCATCTAACCCCCATCCTAAAAAGTTCTTGTCAAAAGAAGAATGGCTTAAACTTTATTATTGGGAAACCCTTGATCCTGAATCTTTGGCACCTAACAAACCATCTTCTGACGACCTGGCAATTTAGTCCCACCCCAAAGTCTACCTGTCCATAGGAAGAAGAACAAAAAGGAGTTAGTCCAAAACTTCTGTAACCATTCTATATTCACCTTGTCATCCTCCACATTTGACAACTCTGATGATGAAATTCCCCTCGTATATCCCCAACTTATCAATTGGGATCAACAAGATACACCCATCTTAGACATATTCAAGAACGACAAAGTGATAGTTGAGTTCATGGGACTTCGCGAAGGCATACCTAGAGGTGATAATAAAGCTGGTTTTACCATAGACTTGGATGACATGGCATATTTTGGGGAGTTTGTTCTCACCTCCAGTTGCAAAAATGAAAAGAAAAAGAAAAATAATGAAAATGATGAAAATGACAAGTCCCTAGGTGAAAACCGATAGGCGCGTTTGGATGAAGAAATAGTAAAAATAAAGGACGCATCTGAGGGCGAAAACCTCTCTGAGGCACCCAAGGATGGAGGTTTGAACATTCTCCCAGTTGCTCGGGAAAAATCACCAATTTTAGTAGAAGAGTTTGTCGAGATCAACATAAACACTAAGGAAAACCCTCGGATAATATACTTTGTAGCATCTTTGACAGAGACAAAGCAACCAGAGTTTAAAGAATTCTTTTCAAAGAGACAGATATACTTTGCATGGTCATATGCCAACATGCCTGGGTTGGATCTAGACCTTATATTGCATCATCTACCATTACAGCCATGTGTTAAGCCCATCAAACAAAAACTAAGAAAGATGCATCCACAAATCGCCCTACAAGTCAAAGCTAAACTTAAGAAGCTATTGGATGTGGGATTCATCAGAACCATAGATTATGCAAAATGGATACCAAATCTTGTGCTAGTAACCAAACCATCTAGGGGAATCCGCATTTGTATAGACTTCAGAGATATCAACAAGGCATGTCCTAAGGATGACTTACCTTTACCAAACATTGACATGATAGTAGACCTTACAGCAGGATATGAGATGCTATCCCTCATGGATAGTTTCTCCAGGTATAATCAGATCAAAATTGCAACAGAGGACCAACACAAGACAACTTTCACATGTCCATGGGGAACATATTGTTGGAATGTTATGCCTTTTGGGCTCAAAAATACTGGAGCTACATATCAACGTGCAATGACGACTATTTTCCATGACCTTTACATACTCTCATGGAAGACTATGTCAATGAACTAATAGTCAAATGATTGACAAGAGAAGATCATTTGAAATTCTTAGACAAGATATTCCAAAGTCTAGAAAATTACAAAGGCTCAATCCAAAAAAATGTGTTTTTGGAGTTAAATCAAGAAAACTTCTAGGATATATCATTTCTAGAAGAGGCATTGAAGTGGACCCTGCAAAAGTAAGAGCTATAAAGGACATGCCTCCACCAGCCAACATCAGTCAGCTAAGAACATTACAAGGAAGACTACAGTCTATCAAATGCTTCATAGTATAGTTAGCAAACAAGATACATCCATTCCAACATTTGCTTAAGAAGGAGGTACCGTTTGTATGGACACCCAAATGCCAAGAAGCTTTTCAAAAGATCAAGGATTACCTACTTACACCGCCTGTGTTAATGCCACCTACAGATGACAGACCTTTGATACTCTATATTTTAGCAACTCGGATAGCATTAGGAGCCTTACTTGCACAAAATGATGATGAAGGTCATGAAAGGACACTGTACTACATCAGCCGTACTTTGGTGGGATATGAACTAAATTACAGTAACATAGAACGTGCATGTCTTGCAGTAGTTTTTTCTACTAAAAAAATTAGGCACTATATGCTAAACCGCCAAACCATGCTTGTTGCCAAGATAGATCCTCTGAAATATCTCCTAAGTAAAGCAGCATTAACAAGTCGATTGGCTAAATGGGTAATGATACTTAGTGAATATGACATCCAGTATGTAGAAAGGAAAGCAATAAAAGGGCAAGTAATTTTTGATCAGTTGGCAGATGCACCAATTAAGGATGACCACCCTCTAGTGGCAGATTTTCCTGATGATTTCATCTTCAAAGTTGACACTAGAACCACATGGAAATTATACTTTGACGGGTCACATACTAATCATGGTTTAGAAGCTGGCATAATGTTTGTTACACCTCAAGGCGACACTATTCTTAAGTCATTCAGGCTTGCTTTTCCTTGCAAAAACAACATAGCGAAATATGAAGCCCTTATGATAGGATTAAGAATGGAAGTCTAATGGAAGATTAAGCATTTACATGTTTATGGAGATTCTCGGCTAGTAGTTTGGCAAGTCAATGACTTATATGAAACTAAAGATTAGAAACTTGCTTCCTACAAGCACATGGCCGATAGTTTCAAGCAGTACTTTGATAACATCAGCTTTCAACAAATTCCTCGCATTCAAAACAAGGCAGTAGATGTTATGGCAACCATTGGTTCATTATTGGATATTCCTAGCAATGTGCCTAATTTGAGTTTTTGGTCAAACAAATTTTGGTCCCTACCTATAACATCCCTGATTCCACGATGGTGTGTACAATTTTTGGTCCTACTTCCCCATGGTACAAGGACATATATGATTATCTCCATGCCCAAATCCTACCCTTAGACTTGTCAAATAACCAACGTAGAACATTCATTCATAAGTCATAAAAATATACCATCATTGGAGATACCCTTTATAGACGTGCCTTAGATAATACCATATTGAGATATCTCGATGTTGAAGAAGCACAAGCAACCTTACATGTGATACATGAAGGTATTTATGGATCTCATTCTACCAATCCTACCTTAGCCAAGAAGATTATGAGATTAGGCTAGTATTGGCCTACAACGGAAAAGGACTCATATATCTTTGTCAAGAAATGTCGACAGTGTCAAGTACACAGAGACTTGATACACGCACCAGCATAGGAGCTTCGACCGATAACTTCACCATGGCCCTTTGCCCAATGGGGACTTGACCTCATAGGTAAGATACACCCTCCATCTTCCAATGGCCATAAAATCACCATAACCGCCACTGAATACTTCTTCAAATGGATTGAGGCTATTCCTATGACCTATATTACCGGCACACAAATGTCCAAGTTTATCCTAAACTACATAATCTTTCAGTATGGTATTCCTCAATCCATCATCATAGATAATGTTCGCCCATTCAAAAACCAAGAATTTTGCCATCTTTATGAATAATTCCACATCCAACATCACTTTTCCACTCCATATTATCCACAAGGTAATGGCCAAGTAGAGGTGTCTAACAAAATAATCATCAAAATCCTCAAAAATATTGTCAATGATGTTTGTCGTGACTGGCATTTACAGCTAAATCTTGCCTTATGGGCTTACTGCACAAGCATCTGTACTCCCACTGGTGCCACTCCATATTCCTTGGTGTTCGATTTTGAAGCTATCTTACCTATTGAGGTTGAAATTCCTTCCCTAAGGGTATCTTTGAAAGGTCATATTCATGATGAAGAGTATCGATTATCATGACTACATGAGTTAGAATTCCTAGACGATCAGAGACAAAAGGCATTAGATCATCTTCAAGCATATCAGAACCGTCTTCGTCATAGTTATAACAGGAAAGTTCTAAATAGACATTTCAACATTGGTGACTTGGTCTTAATGGAAAACCCAAAGAATCAATCTGAAAGAGAAAAACCAGGCAAGTTTGAACCAAATTGGTTAGGACCTTACATAGTTACAAAATCTTTTGGATCAGGAGCATATCAACTCTCTACCCCTGAAGGAGAACCACTCTTGTCACCAATCAACAACCTTCATCTGAAGAGGTTCTATGCATAGCTTCTAGGAACCATGTCTTAATCATAAAAAATACAAAAAAATAGAAAACAAAAACAAAACAAAAAATAAAAATTGTTACCTTGATGAAAATCTGGCAAACAGGCGTCTTTGTAAAACCAAAAAAAATAAAAAATCAATAAAATAGTAAAGAGAAATAATCCACTCAATAGTGAAAACCACTTCGATGGTGCTATGGATAAGTACCATTATGAAAACCTGGAAAACAGGTGCCATGTGTAGTCAACTTCGCTCATTTTTCTACCATCATTCCAATCAGAATCTTCCACCATCACCCATAATAGATGGTTGTCCTATCCATAACTTGGAACAATTGACATCAAGTCCATTATGTCTTCCCCACTCCATCCCATAGGTCTTATACCCAACTGGGGGAAAATCCTTGACCTGTGTCAATTAGGCCTTGTACATATCATCCCAACGTCAAAAAATGTCTTGAAAAATAATCCAAAAACATCAAAAAACTCCAAAAAGACAAAAAAATCAAAACATGTCAAAATCCCAAAAATAGAGTCAGAGTCGGTGGTGTCAAGTCAATCATAGACATAGTCGAACTACGTTGCCTCTATGACTAGACGTAGGCAAGGCCATCTATCGATGTGCCCCTGAGGCATTAGGTTCATCTTTCTAGGTTTGTCGTGTATCGCACATCATGTCAAAAGCATTGGTCCTGTCGAACTATGAGGTCTCTACGTCTATAATGTAGGCAAGGCCATCAATTGATGAGCCCCTAAGGCCGCACTAGGTCAGTCCATTAGGGTTTATCACACTCATTATCACACATGGCTTATTATCAAGTTGAGTACATATTTTTTCAATCAATTATGTCAAGTCTAAGTCTAAGTCGAACTATGAGGTATTTGCGTGTATAACGTAGGCAAGGCCATCAATCGATGAGCCCCCGAGGCCGCACTAGGTCAATACTTTAGGGTACATTGGGTCAAGTAAACATAAGTCATACATTATCAACACACACACACTCATAACAGTCAAAACATCAAGACAAGTCACGCATCAACAAGACAAACAAGTCAAAACTATCATCAAGTCAAGATCGAACACATTGTTAGAACAATCAACTTATGTCTTATACAAGATATGTCTTTTTTGATGACATACATTATTAGTTATCATAGCCTTATGCAACTTGTCCCATCAACGACATTAGGCTCAACGCCTTATACGACATGTCTCTTTCTAAAACTAGGCTTTGTCATGCATTATACAGATAGTCACAAAGTCGAAACCAGACTCAATGTCTTGTACGGTATGTGTCATCCTTGACATCAGGATATGTCCAACAATCAAACAATCACACAAGATCAAACTTGGAAAATACTTTTATTGGATTTTTGACTTTATAACTTATTTTGTCTTATCTTTTTATTGATTTGTATTTGAGTCTGGTTACTAGCTTTCTCAAGGATGTCCCATGAAGGATTTAGAGAAGCAAGGACATCTCAGGACTCTTTTTCTCTGATTGTTGTCTGCCAACTGTCTTTTAACCTTGGATTTTGAATCATATTACTAGTTTCCTTGAGGATGTCCCATGAAGGATTTAGAGGAGCAATGACATCTCATGACCTATCGTTTATTTTTTTGTTGTCTGTAGTTTGTCTGGAAAAAAAGACTGGGGCAATTTTGCCCTGAGTATGAATTAAGACACTCCTTGTATGCGACTGTTTGTTTTTGCAAGTGGATGCCTTTGTACACTATTGTTTATCTCATATCATGGTGTGTACTATCTATTTGTGTCATGTCCCGCCCAATGATGATTTAATGCAAAGCTTAGTATATATATGGCAAAATATCAAAGATTATATGTTCTTCCAATAACCATTTTTCAATACTAACATTTTGGGTTATCCACGCTAATATTTCTTCTATCTTGCATAATGACGGAGTCCTGTGACACAAAAAAAAATGATAATCTGCATATGCATACATTATACAATCATTATGTAAACATTGTCATATGTCTATATATAATACATCATATAGTTATGCTACATTTTAAACAAGTACAAACAAATAGGCATATCCATAGCATTTAGATAATCATGACATACATCCATTTACCTATCATAAATGTGTATAAATTATGCATCCATCCATATGGCATTATAAATAGTAACATCACATGGCATCTCATTTTTGTAAACCTAGAATATATTCATAACATTTATAAATATTGTGCATACATCATCAACATAGGAAATAAAACATCATGAGTAAACATCATAATCCATAATCATATAGAAATAAACAACATCATCATATAGAACATATGAAAATCATATAAATGCCACCAAAAATGATATATATATTGCTCAAAATAACAAGTGTCACAGTACAATGTCAAAATGTATCAAAAATAACAAAGAGCTGGCAAGCTCTATGATCAAAATACAATGCATGTCCCTATCCGAAACTCCCACTACTCCCATGTGGAGACTGTGAAGATGATTTATGATGAGAACTTGATGACCTGTGTGAAGGAGGCATGTCATATGATCCAGATCTGTGAGGCCCCTCTACCCCCTCTATACTCACTATCCTCGTATGAGTCATGTTGTGTGACTTGCTACTATGTGCCTGTGAGTAGCTAGGAGCTTGTCTCTCGAGAGGAACCTCTGCCTCATATAAGTCCCTATAGTATCTCTCTCTATCACCAACTCAGACTAACTCCTGAGCGAATGTTACAACTGGTCTTATACACAAAGTTCTGAGCTCAACAAACCGGCCCTCTATCTCCTGTCTTCTAGCCACGAAATGGTTCCTCTACAACAAAGAACTATCCCTCTCCATCTGTAGAGCATCTCGCTTCGTAGTCAAAACCCTAACCCTCTCCTCTAAGGCCTCTACTCGAGCCTATAAAGATGTGTCGGTGCCCTTGGGAGGCTTTGCATCCTATCCTCGCCTCTCCTCTACCTCGACATCCCAACCCTCCACTATCTTATCTTGGAGCTCACTCTCCTGCTCCCCCATCACTACCTCCTCCCCCTCATCATCCACTCCATATCCTGCCAGAATTTTGAGGATATCAATATCTATGTCCTCCCTCCCAACCTCCACCTCCGCATGCTCCTCTGCTCCTGCCTCCTCGACAGCATGCTCCCCTCCAATCTCAACCTCTCCACCTCTGCCAAGGTCGAACATGGTATGTCCTCAAGCTTAGCCTCTGCCTCACAGATAGGTGATAGTCCACCTACCCGACCACCTCTCCTCCCCCATCGACCTCATCGACCACCTCTACCGCTACCACCTCTACCATCATCCCCGCCTCCTCTGCCACCCCTACCTTTGTGCCGACCTCTGTGCCCTATCCCCCGTCTCTCCACTGGCGGTGGCTGATCTAGATCTGTGTAAGGTATAGGTCAATTCTTTGCCCACTAGGTATCATAAGCTATTGTACTCTTGGGATCCACTACCCCACCTCTCCATCCCCACTGAATAGGTTGTAACGCTTGAATCTCTGCGTTTGTTGTCACCACTGGTATCATAAGCCCCCATAAGGGAACCTCTCTGGAAGACCGAGCAAACTTTGCTCGCCCTTGAGGCTCGTCCTGAACCTCTCCAAACTACCTCAAAACATGATCTGGAAGGTGTCTCTCAATAATATGTACACTAGAAACAGTCCTCCCAATCAAATATTGTGTCTGTCGACAAAACGACAAGTGTTTGTCCTCATTTGACCAACGCCCACAATCCATATATGGTCTCCATGTGAACTAAACTAATGTGTCAAGTGCATGTCTCCAATACCCAGTATCGCAAACATGGCTCTGTGTAATGTTTTCCACATAACATAAAACATAAGGGGATCTAGCATCCCGCTCAGCAGTAACTGGGGGATGGAACACAATAATGTGTTCCCATGCCTAGATCATAAGAAGGGTAGTGCCATAGCTCATCGACTGCGCATCTTTGTAAGCTATATCATGAAGATGGAAGTATAACATGGCCAATAAACATGGCCCTCAAGCTTAGACAACCTCCATCTCTAACATGTTGACCAACATCTCCCCCCACCCAACAGGAAATCCATGACCTCGACGGTCAGGAAGAACTATACCAGCAATCAATGTACATAACATACAATCTATCCTCTCATATCTATCAGCCAAAACCTGCCATCTAATCTCATACTGCTCTATCCCTAGTCTCCTAATATCATCATATACATAGAATCTAGTGATCTCACTATAACCTCTTTGTGTGTTGTACATCACTCTCTCACCTCTAATAGGCAACCTAAAAATCCTATATACATCCTCCAATGTGACACTTGCCTCTCGAGTAGGCATATGAAACAAGGAGGTCTTTGAATGCCACCACTCACAAAGCGTAGTAAGCATACCTTTGTTTTCCCAAATGGTGGGCATGGTACATACATGATGCAACCTCAATCTCCATAACATCTGTGTCTCACCACTTTGTAGCTGATCTCTAAGCTCATATGTCTTTGACCGTGACTCCCGGATATAAATCGGATCTAATAAAACCTGCAAAAGGCATTAAAAAATTTGTTAGACAACAAATCATTCATCTTTCCATCAAATATTTTTTCAAAAGTTTGACAGTCAGATGCAACGCTTCATCAACAATTGCGGTGCACAATATCAAATGCGTCATTCTAAAATGCTCATGTGGTGCATAATAACACATGCATCGTACAAACATGCATATGCATTGCATAAACCAAATGCGTCACAAAATCAAGGAATCTTATTATCAGACAAATGTGACACATAAATTGCAGATGCAGTGCACATTAATGGCCTATCTATTATGCAAATGCGAGCAAATAAGAAAATGCGTCTTCAAAAATATATGCAACTATATTAATCTCATATGCAATGCATAACTACAAATGCGGTGCATAAATTGTCGATTGTGATGATTGCCTAAATGACCTACAAATTGCCTAGACGTGTTTTTACATATGCGTCGTTTCGTGAGAAAATGTGTCGCATACGAACGCATATTCGTTGAACTAAAAGTGATGCATCTAATAATTTAACTTTAAATGCCTAGAAAAACATACAAATCAAAAATTCAAAAGTTTGTTCAAGGGTACGTACCAGGGGTCCCGCATCGATAGGGCATCTAAAGGTCCGGATCCGATATCCACGATGATCGGTGTAGCGAACGGGCGACATCTTCACTAAGGGCTCAGAGCAAAAATCTCTTTTTCTCCAATTGTTAAAGGTGAAAATGAATTTATTTTCACCCCAATTCTATTTATACCTAGGGTTTAGGGTGACATTTCCTCTAACGTTGTCTATTGGCAGCGTAAACTTCCATCTTCAGTCAACCCATACATGAACCTAACACCTCCAAATTCATTTCCATCAGCTCCACTATGTTTTTGGCTATCAAATTGACTTATCGGGACAATTTCCAAATTTTTCAAAAATTGTCATTTTTCTCAAGGGGGTATACCCTAACCTATTTCATACTAGGGCACGACTGGGGCATGTTTTTGATCAATTTTCTTTGACACAAAGGCCGAAATGACATTGTATCAAAGAGGGACAAACTATGGACATTGAAAATTGGTCTAGGCCTGCGAGTACCATTTTCAACATAATTTCTAAATGTCCATGGTCACGATTAAATAATATTAATTATTTAATTACTTTCTAAACACATCTTTCTTCTATTAATTAAATAAATTTAATTATTTAATTAATTCATTATGACCTTTATTCAACCTTGATTAATTAAATAAATCTTATTTATTTAATTACGTCGCTGATTAATTAATTCTCTTTCTGAATTAAATAATTTATTATTTAATTTACCCTTTATCATATTTCGACTATAATTAAATATTCATTTCAAATTATTTAATTATTCAATTAACCTTTTCGACAATCAATTAAATAAATCATTATTTATTTAATTAAATCCTTAAATTTTGAATGTTGAAATAAATAAACATTTAATTCATAAATCTTTATTTGTAACGTATTATTTTGTATTTAGATAATTGTTTAAGTTATCTAAGTATTCATTCTCACTTAACTCAAGATCTATTTGAAGCAATCAATTATCTCCTGATTCAACATCTGATCATCTCTACGAAGAGACTTTATGTCATAACCAGTCAGTTATCTAGTTCTAACTCTTATGCATGAACATATTTATTAATTAAATATCTTTATTTAATTAATTAATTCATGTGTGCATTCAAATGGATCGTTCTCCAAATTCTATCTTTATCCTTTTCATTCAAACTCTTATTCTTCTAGTTTTTGAATAGTTTCAACTAGAGATTAAATCATTTATTTAATCTTGATCTCTTATTCTTTCAATTTTTGAATAGTCTTAACATAAGATTAAATTATTATTTAATTTAATCTTTATCCTGTAGACTTTTACAACTCATGTTCTAACTGACACAAATCTCCATCGCAAGGAATTCATCAATCTCGATCGTTGATCTCTCTTTTAAATCTGAGCCGATCATTTGAAAACCAATTTCCTATAAATTGACCTGGCTTTCATCATTTCAACTCCTCCCAAAATCGATATACTTTTGGAAGCAACTTTTTAATCTTTGATATTTTTCTATAATCGCATACATACAATGGCTATACTTGTACACTTATTGAAAATATGAGGGTAATTATACTATAAAAGGCAAAATGGAGAAGGAAAACAGAGATAATTTGAAGAAGTGGACAGATATTCGGTGAGAACGTTTCAATTATTTCTTTTGTTTATTTTATTTGTGCTTTGTTGTTTAATGTAGGTTAGATTAATGTTTATGTGCTTTAACTAGTTTCTTTCCAGCAGTTTTCCTATGTTATAGATTACATTGCATTGCACATATTTCAAACTCAAAGCATTACTTCACATTCCATAACTAATAACTAGATGTTGATAGATGATAAAATTTCAACTACAATATAGTTGTTTAGAAACTCAACATAAGCAGTGATGCAATTACTTCGCATAGCATAAGTAATAACTAGGAGTAGCTGCCAATTGTATTTGCTTGTGATGGCATTCCATGAGACCACTTTTATTGAGGCATCTTTTCAAATAGTTCACTTCCTTTTCTATGCTATGGATGCTTGGAAGAAATATATGAAAGAATAATAATAAGAAATAGCATAGATAAGGCAATGAGTTGTTTGAAAAAATTCCTCAAAGAAATGTGGTCTCACGGTGATGTCCATCACCATGAGACCCAATTTATTTGAGGCATTTTTTCAAAAAATCACCACCTTTTCTATGCTATCACATTTTCCATACATGTCTATGAAAGAATTTTATCAAACAGTTCACTTCTTTGCTGCTATGGCTAAAAGCCTTAAAAAAGGTGCTTTCCAAAAAACTATGGGTTCTTGGAAAAAAATCTATCAAAGAATAATAGTAAGTAATATTATAGACAAGGCAGTGAGTAGTTTGAAAAAATGCCTCAAAGAAATGTGGTCTCATGGTGATGGAATTCCATTACATCACCATGAGACCACATTTCTTAGAGGCATTTTTCAAACAGCTCACCGCCTTTTCTATGCTACCACATTTTCCATACATGTCTGCCAAAGCATTTTATCAAACTACTTGAACTTCCTTGCTGCTATGGCTAAAAGCCTATAAAAGGTGCTTTCGAACAAACTATGGATGCTTGGAAAAAATCTATCAAAGTATAATAGTAAGCAATAGCATAGACAAGGCAGTGAGTAGTTTGAAAAAATGCCTCATAGAAATGTGATCTCATGGTGATGGAATGCCATTCCATCACCATGAGACCACATTTCTTTGACGCATTTTTTCAAATAGCTCACTACCTTTTTTATGCTACCACATTTTGCATACATGTCTACCAAATAATTTTATCAAACTACTCACTTCCTTGCTGCTATGGCTAAAATCCTAAATTATGTGCTTTCCAACAAACTATGGATGCTTGGAAAAAATCTATCAAAGCATAATAGTAAGCAATATCATAGTCAAGGTAGTGAGTAGTTTGAAAAATGTCTTGAAGAAATGCGGTCTCATGGTGATGGAATGCCATGACACATTTTTTTGTAATGGAATTCCATCACCATGAGACCCCATTTCTTTGAGGCATTTTTCCAAACAGTCCATTGCCTTCTCTATGCTACCATGATTATTGTACATGTCTACCAAATCATTTTATCAAACGGTTCATCGCCTTGTTGCTATGGATAAAAGCCTAAAAATAGGTACTTTCGAACAAGCTATGGATAGGGAAAATAGTAAGCATGATAGTAAAAAATATATAGTTTAATAAGTACTCAAAATTTTGTTCATTATCTCATACATTATAATCCATGACGTGCATCACTATTGTAGTTTTCGTTATTGAATAATTTATTGTTTTATTTACAGATGTTGGAAGCAGATACACCTCCAAATGTTCATAGGGAAATGGAGCTTGGTGTTTTATCTACTATAGACTCCTTGATGCCCCTCACGGAGGTATGAGGCATATTACTAAATTTCAATTCACATTCGTTGTTATAGCTGTTAGTTAGTGAAAAATCAAACCATTATTGATTCATAGTTTAATTTCTCTTTGGATGGTTTCTACAGGGCTTCAACATGCCTTGACATGGGCATGCAAACCTTTCCCTTGAGGAGAGTGATCATCTAGTGGTGGTAAGTGATTATTTTGTTAAATATATCATTTTTTATAATTTAATTTCTATATATTAATGTATTTATTTGGTATTGTAGCATATAAAACTTGAACATGAACTAAACCCTAGGAGGAGAAAAAGGAGCTCAGAACAAACGAGTGACAGATTTATCCCCATCCGATCGATAAGAAAAGGGTGAGAATTCGTTTCCAGGGCATGGATAGCAATGACTTTTGATTCCAGAGCCCTTTTTTGTATCCCTATATTGCATTTTCGTACATATTTTATATTGGATATATTTAACATTGTATGCCTATATGGCATTCTCGTAAGCCTATGTGGCTATTTTATATATATTTTATACTTATATCGACATATATTGATGTATGCTTGCACGACTATTTGGTTAATACAGATCTTTTTTATTGATGGTGTCCATATTTGCATTATAAATCCATGATTCAATAGATATGGGTTATGTGTATTCAAGTGTATACTTTAAAAATTACGTGTATACTTTATGACTTACATGCATTCCAATGTATACTTTGTGACTTACGTGTTTTCATTCTATGCCTTGTATTCATGCATATACTTTATATTAATTTGTGTATACTATATATTCGTGTGTATACTTCAAGGCTTACGTGTATTTGAGTACTTGTACTTCCCTTATTTACATGTATGCTTGACTTATTCATGTGTATACTTATTAATTGGTTAGCCCTAGCATTGATCATTGTTGTCCTTCATGGTTTGTCTTGAATATTTATTGATTGATGCTAAACAACTTTGTTTGTTGATGGTAAACAATTTCAATATTTCTAGGAATACTAGTAGAGTTAAAAATTATACAATTGCACGAATTGAAAAGAAAAGATTAACTGTAAATAAATGAATTGATTATTAACTTGATAATTGATTAAGAATTAGTATAATATATATATCAAGAGATGAGCCTTCTAGAATGACAACTGCCAAGTAGAAAATAGGCAAAGCATTCCCAATACTTTGAAAGCAATAATCCACCCAAAATCGCAATGGGAGATAAGAAAAATGAACCCACATAGGCATAACTGAACAAAGAACAATTCACCCTTCATAGCTTGGTGAAACCATTACCAAACTTAGAAGATCTTAAAGATAAAGAATAATTATGATCTATATAATATCAAGTCGATTGAACGTAGCTCAGAGCGATTCGACATGTTTGGATGTGAAAGAGGACTATGCCTAGTGTAAATATACCCATTCGAACGCGTTGGAATAGTCCATTTGGTCACACGAGTTGCAGAATGAAAGTTGCACCACTTTGCAACTTTATATTGCTTGCATTTGACACTTTTTCCATCAAGTGAAAACTGGACACTACGGAAAAATAACTTTGAGATAAAAAAAACCGAGAGAGGTTATTGTAGAGGGCTCCAACATGATCCCTTAGGATCATACAGAGAGTTCGTAAGTATCATGGTTTCCAAGTAATAGCCCGTTAAATATTTCTACCCTTTTGCACTTTGTACCCTTAAGGGATCGAGTCAGTTGAACATAGATCAGAGTGATTTAGCATGTTTGGGTGTGAAAGAGGACCATTCCTAGCATAAACATACCCATCTAGACACATTGGAATAGTTTGTTTGGTCACACGAGTTGCAGAACGAAAGTTGCACCACCTTGCAACTTTACACTGCTTGCATTTGACACTTTTTCCATCAAGTGAAAACTGGACATCACAGGAAAATGACTCTAAGATAACAAAAATTGAGAGAGGTTATTGTAGAGGGGCCCAACATGATCCAGTAGGCTTAGAAGAAGAGTTTTTAAGCGTCATGATTTCTGATTAATAGCCCGTCAAAGATTGTTGCCCTTTTGCACTTTGGACTCTTAAAGGATCGAGTCGGTTGAATATAGCTCAGAGCGATTCGGCATGTTTGGGTGTGAAAGAGGACCATTCCTAGCATAAAAATACCCATCTAGATGTGTTGGAACAACTTGTTTGGTCACATGAATTGAAAAATAAAATTTGCACCACTTTGCAACTTTATAATGCTTGCATTTGACACTTTTTTCATCAACAGAAAATTGGATGCCACGGGAAAATAACTCTGAGATAACAAAATCCGAGAGAGGTTATTGTAGTGGGGCCCAACCCAATCTTGTAGGCTTAGATGGAGAGTTTTTAAGTGTCACGGTTTTTTAGTAATAGCCCGTCAAAGATTGTTGCCCTTTTGCACTTTGGACCCGTAAGGGATCGAGTTGTCTGAACATAGCTCAGAGCGATTCGACATGTTTGGTTGTGAAAGAGGACCATTCCTAGTGTAAAAGTACCCATCCAAACATGTTGGAACATCCCGTTTGGTCACATGAGTTACAGAACGAAATTTGCACCACTTTGCAACTTTACATTGCTTGCATTTGACACTTTTTTTATCAAGTAAAAATTGGACACCATGGGAAAATGACTCTAATATTTAAAAAAAATGAGAGATTTTATTATAGAGGGGCTCAACATGATCCCATAGGCTCAGACAGAGAGTTCGTAAGCATCACTGTTTCTGAGTAATAGCTCGTCAAAGATTGTTGCCTTTTTGCACTTTGGACATTTAAGGGATCGAATCGGTTGAACATAGCTCAGAGCGATTCAACATGTTTTGGTGCAAAAAAGGACCATTCCTAGTGTAAATGTACCCATCCGGATGCATTGGAATAGTTTTTTTGGTCACACGAGTTGCATAATGAAAGTGGCACCACTTTGTAACTTTACACTACTTGCATTTGACACTTTTTCCATCAAGTGAAAACTGGACACCATGAGAAAACGACTCTGAGATAACAAAAATTGAGAGAGGTTATTGTAGAGGGGCCCAACATGATCCCATAGGCTCAGACTAAGAGTTTGTAAGCATCATGGTTTCTGAGTAATAACCCATTAAATATTGATACGTGTTTGCACTTTGGACCCTTAAGGGATCGAGTCAGTTGAACATAACTCAGAGTAATTCGGTGTGTTAGGGTGTGAAAGAGGACCATTCCTAGCATAAACATACCCATATGGATGTGTTGGAATAGTCCGGTTAGTCACATGAGTTGTAGAATAAAAGTTGCACCACTTTGCAACTTTACATTGCTTGTAATTGACACTTTTTCCATCAAGTCAAAATTGGACACCTCGAAAAAATGACTTTAAGATAACAAAAACCAAGAAAGGTTATTATAGAGGTGCCCTACGTGATCCCAATGCCTCAGATGGAATTCCCATAACTGACATGGTATCCGAGTAACAGGTCATCAAATATTTTTTCCCTTTTGCAATTTAGACTATTAAGGGATTACCTTGCATGAATTATGAATGTTTGAGGGCAACAATAAATTTTGAAATTTGAGTAAATATCATTAAAAATGTTTATGTGAATAGATGGTATGCTATATTGATATTGATATATAATCATTAGGCTGATTTTTTTTAATCAATAAATTTTGTATAATAAGATAGTCAATTGGTGCTAGTTATAATAGGGAGAGAATAAAAGAAGAAAAAGAATGATTGGTAACCATCAATGGTTATTACATTCACTATATTAATAATATGATGTTTACAATAAAATGAGATTTATTTGGTTGTCCTAATTCTTCTGTTTGTGCTACAATTGTCTAATATTCTTCATACACCGTTCTGAAACCCAAGTGCTTGTACTTGTAGGCACAATGCTTTCTCAAAACTATCAAGTGGTAATACAAAATCATGAGAAAAAAATATGATAAGAACTCTCTTGAAGATGTTGGTGGGGCATGTATGCCACAATCCTGCAAAACATCATTAGTATGCAAATCTAAACATATAGAACGATAAACATCATAATGGTTAGAGAATTCAATATGTAGTCTACAAAAACAAGTAGTGCATGTGTGATTTATCTTGACATAAAAAGGTTTAAGCATTTCAAAATATCTTTGACAAATTTGAATTTGAGGATAATCCTGTTGAAATTTATGAAAAAATTGGGTTTGAGTCGTATCCAAAAAAATGCTTTGGATGTGGCTCATGGTTCCGACTACAAATTCTCCTTCTTACCACATCTCTTTGGTTTGAAGATGGCCTTGTGCTATTCTTCCAATATTCTTCAATTAGTGTTCTCAATGCTTCAACAAATGGTGTTTTTCATGACAGTCTCCTTGAGAATTCCCATAATTCATTTGAATCTGTGCCCTCAATTCTTTGCAACCTTTGAATAGCTCTTGACAAAGTTTTTCTATTAATTCTCAATTGTTCACTCGTCTTTCTAATGAGACAAGATCTCCTTATTTGACTACTTACGAAAGTCAATGTAATGACACGTTGGGTGAGATTATTATATTTTGAGTGTGAGGTCTTACTCAGGCTCTCATAAGCATCCATTAGATTCTTCACAGTAGTTTTTTCACTTGAAGCATTTGATGTTCTCAACCCAAGAATATTCATGATATTTCTATACTTTATACCCCGCATCATTTCAACAAATAGTTGACATCCTACGATCTCATTTAGCCTTTCAAAGAACAATTTCCAAATCTTATCAGCATATCTTCCCCAAGTGCATGCCGGAATCTTACCTTCCATATGTTGCAAAATATCCTTAACAATATTAATCAAATACTTTAGTTTTCTACAAAAAATTCTAGGTGGTTTCCTAGGCACATACATCTCAACATTAGGAATTTCATCAATATTTAAGTGAGGTGGGCTAGATTGCATACCTTTGATTGAGGATGGAATAGACGACATACCTTGAGGTTGACATGGAGATGATGACGTTCCTTCTTCGTCAAATCTGAGTGATGATGTACTCTCAACTTGAGGTGTGGTGTATGGTGTCCCTTCATATTCACTTGTGGTAGATGGTGTCCTTCCATATTCACTTGCAGTAGATGGTGTCCCTCCATATTCACTTGCGATAGATGGTGTCCCTCCATATTCAATTGTGCTTAATGGTGCCCCTTCATATACACTTGTGGTAGAGGGTGTGTCTCCAACTACGGTATCCAATTTTGTCTTAGCATGATCCTTTCACATTTGTGCCCTTTGTGCCACCAAGGCCTTTTCTATTTTTAATGGTTGAGGTTCCTCTCAATTGGTTTGTTTTCGTCAATCATATCCAATTTATTCTTCTAACGATATGTCCTCGTCCGTTCTCTATTTTTTGATTTATTGGTTTCATACTCTTCATCTGTTGGTTTATTCCTTGTTCATTTGGCATGGCAGATAATTTTACTTGTAGCATGGTAATGAGACAATATTAGTTCCTAAAAAATGAATCCATACAAATAAATGAAATATATGTCATTTAAGGCTTCATAAAAAATACTTACAATCATCCTATAGAAGAGTATTTATAGCATAGAAAAAGGTCACATGAATTTTTTGGATGGAATGCCTTAAATAAATATGGTGATGTGGCATGCCATGATTGCAAGATAGGCTCAAAATGGAAGCATGGACAAGGCATGTGAATTGTTTGACAATAATGTTTTCGTAGACATGTATGCAAAATGTGGTACCTTTGACAAGTTAGTGAGCTCACTAGATCACCATGAGTCCCTATTTCTATGAGGCATACATTGCCCCTACCTTGTCAACCCTACTGCATTGGAAAGCTAGTGATCTCACTAGCTTGTCAAAGGTACCAGATTTTGCATACATGTCTACAAAAACAATATTGTCAAACAATTCAAATCCCTTGCTCATGCTTCCATTTTGAGCCTATCTTGCAATCATGGCATGCCACATTCACATTTATTTAAGGCATTCCATCAAAAAAATCATGTGAGCATTGGCAAGCTAGTGAGCTCACTAGCTTGCCAATTCAGTAGGGTTGACAAGGTAGGGGTAGTGTATGCCTCATAGAAACGGGGTCTCACGATGGTGTGCCTTTCTAGAAATGGGGTCTCACGATGATGTACATCACCATGAGTTCCCATTTCTATGAGGAATATGTTGCCCCTACCTTGTCAACCCTACCGAATTGGCAAGCTAGTGAGCTCACTAGCTTTCCAATGTGGTAGGGTTGACAAGGTAAGGGAAACACGAGAACATGCCTCATAGAAATGGGGACTCATGGTGATGTAAATAAATATGAGACCCCATTTCTATGAGGCATTTTTTCACGCTGCCCCTACCTTGTCAACCCTACCGCATTGTCTTGTGGCATGCCATGATTGTAAGATAGGCTACACCTTTCCCCATGTTGCTAACTTAGCCTTGAATAAAGAGTCTTGAAACACTGGAGAGAAGGGTTAGAATCCCTTGTAGGTAGAATAATCAAGGAAACATTTAAAATATATCACAACATAAGTGATGAGGTAAATTTAAAAATAGAGATGAAAACCAAAATAGATTCAAAGATCTATCAATGTGGGAAGAGTATATTCCAATTTTGTAGAGACATGTATGGAAATTTTGGTAGCATAGACAATGCAATCAGTTGGTTGATAAAATGCACATCACCATGAGACCCCATTTCTTTGAGGAATTTATTCAAATAGATGATTTCCTTGTATATGATGTTTGATAAAATGCTTTGGTAGACATGTATGGAAATTTGGTAGCATATACAAGGCAATCGACTGCTTCGTATAACTGTTTGCCAAAATACCTTGATGAGATATGTCCTCTGGACTAGAATTATTGCAAGATATGCACAAAATAGATTTATTGAAAAGGCTTTATAAAATTTTGAGCATATGCAAATTGTAGGTGTAAAACCAAATTCAACTACATTTTCCAACATCCCCCATGCCTATACCAAAATGAAAGCTTTGGAGAGTGGTATGTGCATCCATAGTAAAGGATTGAGAAATGATGTATTATTTTACTTCCTTATAAATTTTATCATATATATGTGTATACAAAACGTGGAAGCATACACAAGGTAATTCAATTATTTAACAAATTGCCTCAAAGAGATGTGGTTTAAAAATGTAATTGGCAAGTGTAAAGAATTGTGTAATTTAAAATGTGCATTGACAAGCTAAGGTTATAATGAAAAACACACAATGATCAACATGGAATATGCAAAATAATAAAAATCAAAGCAAGCCAAAATAAAATGAAAGAAAATGTGTAAAGACTTCACATACCTAAAAAACCAGAGTTTCAAATGGAGGAGTTCTACCCAATTATATAGCCTTTTCTTCTTCTTTCTTCAAACTCCTCAACAATTTGACTTTTTAAAAATCTTGTTCCCCTCAAAACTTCAATTGTATATCACTCTTGAATGGAATTCATACTTGAATTGATATTATATGCCTTTCAACGTGAAAACTCTGCTATTTCATGCAAAGGTGGTGGAAAGATCATGAATAAGCTGGTGGAATGTGAAAAACATGCATGCACACTTCACAAAATCATCAAAAAGCTTTTTTTTGTTGAAACATGCACGGAACTAGGAGAATATGCAGGATGTGGACCTTGATATCATGGGCATATTGAGTTTTTACCATTTTTAGAGAAAGATAAATTATGCTCGAGTTATAACACAAGCACGTTATAACACGAGTGCATTATGTATTGCTAAAATAATGGCCATATATCTACTAATTCAAAATGTGCTTGCATTATGAGAAAGTTGAATTTTATAGGTTTCTTTTCTCTCTCTTTCTCTCTATCCTCTACCCTCTACCCTCTATCTCTCTCCCACTCCCTCCCTCTCTCTCACTCACTCACTCACTCACTCCTTTTATCTCTCTCCCCTCTACCCTCTACCCTTTATCTCTCTCCCACTCCCTCTCTCAAAACTCTCCCTCCTACCCCCTCTCCCTCTCTCAAGTCTCTCTCTCTCTCTCTCTCTCTCACTCACTCCTTCTATCTCTCTCCCATCTACCCTTAACCCTAATCCCTCAACCCTATACCCTTAATCCTCTACCCTGAACCCTAAACCCTAAACCCTCAACCCTTAAACCCTAAACCCTCAACCCTCAACCCTTAAACCCTAATCCCTAAACCCGTATACCCTCTCTCTCAAGTCTCTCCCTCCTATCCCCTCTCCCTCTCTCAAGTCTATCTCTCTCACTCACTCCTTCTATCTCTCCTCCCTCTACCCTTAACCTTTAACCCTCTACCCTCAACCCTTAAACCCTAAACCCCCAACCCTCAACCCTCAACCCTTAACCCTTAACCCTTAAACCCTAATCCCTCAACCCCTATACCCTCTCTCTTAAGTATCTCCCTCCT